>APFE031207493.1:0-10230 GCA_000404065.3 Pinus taeda | reverse complement strand
ATATATTGAAAAGTGTAATTATATTAATTTAATAAAATTTTCATGAAAATTTTGAAGGTAAAAATGTTTCTTAAATTTTATAAATTTTAATAAATCTTACTAATATCTAATATGTAAATGTTAAAATATGATATTGCAAAATATTCAAATTAACTTTTAGATTTATACTTCACCTGCTTTCAATGAAAATGGACTGTAAACACAGTAATTCTATGGTATTTTTTTAATTCTTTATACAACCTTAAAAGATGGCATTGCTTGTAATGTTTTATTTTTTTTAATTATTATATTTATATATATATATATATTGAAAGAGTACTATATTTATTAATATTAATGAAATAAATATTCTGCAAAATTTAGACATAGAAATGTTTCTTAAATTTTAGAAACTTTAATAAATCTTATTGATCTCTAAGCATAATGACTCTAAAATATGATATTGTAAAATATTCAAATTGTCTCTTAAAATTATATCCCCTTAGATTTATATTTCTCTACTAAGCATGAAAGGATGATATTTTTTTAATGCTTTATAGAACATGGAAAAATTGTATTGTTTGTAATGTTTTAGTTTTATGTTAATTATTTTACATATATCATACTAATTTAATATAACATTTTGTAGATAGAAATGTTTCCTAAATTTTAGAAATTTTAATCAGCGAGAATATTTATTTAACTAAACTTTCTTAGATTTATACTTGACTTGATTCCAATGAAAGCGGGTAGTTACAAGTAAAGAAAATCTTGTGGCAAGATTTTCTATTAATCGCTTCTATATTTTATTCTTCATGTGAAAACTTGTTTCCTAAATTGTGATTTTTATTTGAAAGCTACGTAGTTGACTGACAAGCACTTGGATGTTACATTGAGTATCCAGATAAGTATATTTTTAGTTCATATTAATTTAATTAGTTTCTATAATGTTTTTCCTTCTTAAAACTTTGGTTTAAATTATGTTAAAATTTTATAAAATAACAAATTTAAATTGTTATATTGGTATTTAGATATATTTTAAAAATGGGTAACAAATAACTAATTTATAATCTTATAAAAAAATAACTGTGATACATGGGAAGAAAGACCAAAAAAAAAAAAAAAGAGAATTAAAATTTACTTTATTAAATATTTTTCCTTCCACGAATTTTTCGGGGAGCATGATTTTGGATTACTTTTATTTCCACATTTATCATTAAATATCACTTTTTTATTTCCACATTTATCATTAAATATCACTTTTCTATATTGGGGTTTGAGAGCAACAGTGACTGTTACATTAGAATTTATGCCTCCTTCAACTTTTCATTAGAAAGCTTCAGTAATTTTTGTTTTCAAAGTTTTTCTTCAAACATGGTAATGTGATGTGTTCTTATTTTTTATTTTAAGGGTAGAACACAATTTTTTATTGTCATTGTGATGGGTTATACTTAGTTTCTCTTTTGTTTTCTTCTTTGTAGTTTCAGACACAACCTCAAATATCACATGAAGCTCATGGATCATGTTGAACACATGCCTCTTGTCATTTTCTCAAATCTAGAGCGCCCACCAAAATAGAATGCCATTGCAAGTAACCATCCATTAGTGTGAATAGCTACCAAAGATATCCAATCTTTTTCTTTAGTTCCATCCCTTTCAAAGTTAATTCACATAGATGGCTTAAGAAGCTCAGGTGGAACTTCTTCAGCACGTAGATTAACTTCCCATTTTTTGCTTGGAAGGTCGTATGGATGCAAATTATTTTTGTCGATCACATTACTAGTAAAATTCCTCTTCGAACTTATTCAACACTATGATATTCGAGCCCCAAGAAACTTGAAAAGTGATCGGTACTAACCTGACCTAATATAATTTTTTCTTTGTCTTAACATGTAGGTTCTTGTGCATGTATGAAATTTCTAGCCCACCAAAGCTCCAAATGCAACATTAAGTAGACGGGTAGATTTATTAATCCCCCAACAAACCATCAGACCTGGTTCTTCTGCCTCAATCTCACACACATGATACTGTCCCATTGCAATGACCTGAAACCAGAGATGCAATCGTGGGTGGCAAACCCATCTACACATAGATATGGTTGTCCCAACGATGCTTCCAACCCACAAACAAATCCATCTCCTACTGTCGAACCCCAAAACCCTATTCCCATTGGAGCTCCGTATACAGTGGCCACATCGCTTCAAAAGCAGGTCATGAGTTTGGATCCATCAACACTCACACCACATAGAGCCTATTCATTTTCTCCATAAGAAGCCACCAAAGAAGCCGTAGACCCCATTTCCAACTACACACCATTCTCACAATTATTGTACCTCGCCATTACCCAAAAGAAAAAAATGTAGATCTCAACCTCTCGCTCTTTATGGATGCCATTAACCCTAGATTGTGCTCTTCATTATGATACTTAAGAACTTTCCCATATCGTAACTATCACACAACAAATTGAATCATAATTGACTAATACTCATTTTTAATTGGATGGCAAAGGTTACTTCCATCGTCTAACACTTGAATCAAAGGTAAATAAAGGTACAAGTGGCACGGGAGAGGAGTTCTTCTAATATGGAATGCCTTACGGCATAAATATTTAGTTGTTCATGTTAAGTAATATAATTTTATATAAAAAAAAATTAATTTAATTTTTTTGAGTATGGGGAAGATGTATAGCTCTTATATTTTTTAAAATATTTCAATAAAGGAGTTCAATAACTTACTTGAATATCCAAATTAATTTATTTTTGTAATAATCAACTTTCTTTAGTGCACTTGGGATAGCTCAATTGCCTATGGCTGTGGGAATGGAGTCTCACTGTATTAAAAGTCTTGGATTCAAATCTTGTGTTATCCCCTCGATCGGGGTGTGAAGTTGGACATGATGAAGATGTAGTCCTACCAAGCTTACAAAAAATAATAAAAAAATTATCAACCTTTTTTATATATTTAAAAATTATTTTAGGCTTGATTAATAATAAAATAATTGCAATGCCCAAAAAATAAGAAAATAATTGGGGGAAAGGTAAAAAAATTGATCACATTCTAAATATGCATACCAAATTTAATTCTTTATAAAAGTTAACTTATGAATTTGAAATAATAAATAATAATAATAATAAATCCAATATATATCATAAATCAACTATTTCAATATTAATATGTATTTTAAAATATATTAAATAAAATTATTTTTAAGTTCTAAATTGAGGTTTCTATCAGGAGACTAGGGTTTCGCTAGTCACCGATATCTTTCTTACAATCCTAAACCATGCTCGAGCTTGTTTTGATGGTCTAATCACAGGGATTATTATGCTAGTTGAGTCTTTAAACCTGTAGCTTTTCTTGTTTCCGCTGTCCTCCATGTTTTCTCTATATTCTAGTCACAATGACATGGAGAAGGAAGCAACTTTCAAAGCCTCAGTATAGTCTCAAAAACCTTAGGGACTTCTTCTCCCAAAAACAAAATTGTGAAGGAATTAGCTAAGATCCCAGTAGTGGATCTCTCTCCTTAATATTTGTGCAAGAGAGCCTTGTTTCTCTTAAAAAGAATGTTGGCTGGAAATTTCATTTGCTTTTGGCCAAATCCAGAAGTTGTTGAAACCTAGATCATAGAACAATGGTCCCTGAAGATTCAAGGACAAATAACTTTTTTTGCAGTTGGAAGGGGATTCCATGTCCTTTTGTTTCTATATAGAAAGGAAAGAGATTTTATTTTCATGTCAGGTTTGTATTTCATGGGCTCCATAGGCCTCTTCATCACTCCATGGACTCTTTATTTCAATTTAGATTATGATAGCACTAGACTTCTACTGTGGGTTCAGTTTTCACACCTCCTTGTTCATCTCTAGTGCCTGATGCACTGAACACAATGGAGACAATATGGGCCAATATCTAAATAAAGAATAACCAAAAGGAGGACAATTTTCTTGTGCTTGCATCTATGTTGACCCTAAAGGCAAATCTTGGAGAATGGATCCATATCCTCGAATTGGACTATGAGCATATTTAGTTTAAATACATCATTTTTCATTGTCCGAGGAACTTCACCAAAAAATTCCCCCAGGAAAGTATATGAACAAGCCCCAACCCTTGTTTCTAATGATATGAGTTTCCAACCAACATAAAAGAAAATATGAAAATAACATAACAAGCTTACATACCCAAAACACATGTTGCTGCATATACAATCACGAAACCTTCCTTCAACAAAAACTCTTTTAAGGCCCTTCAAGATCTTTAACAAGAAGAATATACCCCTATGAAGGAATCCCCTCATAAGGATTATGGAAATTCGTGTCAGTGAAAAAAGAATAGCAAGCCTCTTCATTGGTCATCCCTCTTGGTGCAAGCCATATTTTGAGAAAACATTAGAGGAAATTTTAGCCTAAAAGCAACATGACGAAATTAATAAAAAATTGCTATGTAGATAATTTTTTTATAGTACATCATTTTTATCTATGGAAATTAGAGTAGTTCATGCAAAATCATGCATGGGAGAAAATAGTGGAAAAACCTTCTCATCAAGTGCAATGTAAGCCCCTCTCAGGTAAGAAATCCGATAAAGAAAACTGAGAACGCAAAATAGATTCTAACTTGGCCTCAGGTTCCCAACTTTGTGGAAATTATCTGCTCCAAAAGCCCCACAAATAGCTCAATGTACTATTTTTTCATTCTCTTATGATTGGACTACATAAGAATATACTATTGTAAACATGAAGGTCTTAGTTGTAATAGCTATAGAAATTATTGGGATATGTATCCCACGAGTTTAGTTATTGTCTCAATGAAAGATCCCATAAAAAAATGGAAATGCATTGAATTCCCCTCGTATTTGTTGTGACTAGGCACAAATTTAATAAAATCACTTTTCATTCATATCATTCATTCATATATATATATATATATATAACAAAGTTACTTATAAAAGAACTTAAAAATGCAAATTCTTATGGTTAAAACATTTTAATATTTTAATTATTTATAATTTTCACCAGTTTTGATTATTTTGTTCAATAAATTTTGTCTAAAATCCAGCAAAGAATGGTTGGAATTCTAGGTTTGGATTGTGTTGTATACATAATCCAAGTCTCCAAGAGATATTTGGAAGGGTTTAATCCATTTCGGTATTCAAAAGTACACATGGTGTGTGTAGCATGTGCATTTTTTCATTTTATAATTGTATATGTGAATGCATAAATATGTATAACGAGTATAGAAATATCTTAACAATATGTTGAGTAAAACATCACTAAATTGTTACACTTAAAGGAGAAAGAATTTCCTCAAATTTTAATATTTTTCAACTCACAATATATTTATATTTAAAATAGATATACTTTAATTTTCACATGTCAATCTCATGTTAAGCATGAAAGGAATCATACATCTCCCTCATAGTAAATAATACTACATTCAAATGTTTTAACAATAATATCATTTTACTTTCTACTTCATCAAAATTGAAATGATTTTTTGTTATTAATATCTTTTCAAAAGCCATATATAAACTATATATTAATATTTGCATGAATTACAACAATATCTCAAACATAATTATACAATTTTGCATGCATTACAAGGGTGTCTCAAACATAAGTATAAAGACATAATCACATTTTTAAAATTTTCAGTTACCTTTCTTTTTATATGCTTGTAAATTTAGTACACCATTATTTCATTTGAGTTGGGCATCTAAATATTTTATTTATAATTGACATTTTTTAGTCAACTGTACAATGAGTTTTTTTTATATCCTTGTAAATTTGGTACACGATTAATTGACATGAATTGACATTTTTTGTGTTATTAATATATTTTCAAATGATATATGTGAACTCCATATAAAAAATAGAAAGACATACATATCTCCAAAATCACTTATAGGCCAAATAAGAAATATCTTACTTTCAATCACTTTACCTTATGTTACATTATTTAAGGTCCCATTTTAATATTTCTTTATGAGTGACATTGAATTATTTTTTATTAATAAATTTTTAAAATGTAGTGTGAACTCTAGGTTAATTACTTAAGAAGCTATACATTTCTCTCATATTGGATTGCAAAAGGATTTTTTTACACCTAATAAGTTTCTCACATTTAATCACTTATATATTAAATAGATTTTGAAATATTTATTTAATGGAAACAAATTAAAATGTCATACTATCTCATATATGTTATTTATTAATGTTGTGCAACTAAAGATATGACTATTTCATAAAAGTCACAAATAAGTCACTTACAACATATGTATTCTACTGGGATTTGAACTTCAAATCTCATGGTTTAAACAATACTTTACAACAATAGAATTCCTATTTAAGATTCTCATAATGATCTCTTTTCCTATTTTCAATTTAGATTTACAACATCAATTTTTTCATATGTTTCTAATATTTTACATTAACCTGACAAAAATATTTATAATCAAAACATAACTCATACAAAATCTACCATAAACTCATTTTTTTTAATCCTTATTTTTACTACAGTGATTCTCTAACAGGCATGAAAGGATGGTAACTTTTTTAATTCTTTATAGAACATAAAAGGATAGTATTTTTTCTAATTTTATTTTTATGTTAATTATTTTATTATAATCTTATATTGAAAAGAGTAATAATATTAATTATATTATAAATAAAAAAATTTTGAAATTTTTAAAGAATAAAAATGTTTTAATTTAATAAATCTTATGATGTCTAGTATAAAAAATTCCTAAAATATGAATATTGTAAATTATTCCCTAATATTTATCCCTTAAGATTTATACTTAACTATTTCTCTAGTAAGGCATGAAAGATGGTATTTTTTTAAAACGTTTTATAGAACTGGAAAATTGTATTCTTTGTAATGCCTTTATTTTTATGTTATTATTTTTACATTATATCATATATTGAAAAATTATTAATATAATAATTAATGAAAAGTATATTATATTAATGTAATATAACATTTTGTAAATAGAAATGTTTCAAAATTTTAATCGGCAAGAATATTCATATATCTTTCTTAGATTTATACTTGACTTGATTTCAATGAAAGCGGGTCGTTACGAGAAAAGAAAATATTGTGGCAAGATTTTTTATTGACCGTTTCTATATTTTACTCTTCATGTGAAAAGTTGTTTCATAAATTATGATTTTTATCTGAAAACTAGGTAGATAAGCACTTCGATGTTACATTAAGTATCAAGATAAGTATTTGTTTAATTCATATCTATCTAATTGGTTCCTGTAATATAAGCACTTCGATGTTACATCAAGTATCAAGATAAGTATTTGTTTAATTCATATCTATTTAAATGGTTCTGTAATGTTTTTCTTTCTAAAAATTTTGGTTTAAATTATGTTAAAACTTTATAAAATAATAAATTTAAATTATTATATTGGTATTTAGATACATTTCAAAAATGGGTACAAATAATTATTTACAATCTAATAAAAAAATAACTGTAATTCGCAGGAAAAAAGACAAAATTGTAATTTTCCTTTCAAGAATTTCTCAAGAGCATGATTTTGGATTACTTTTATTTCCGCATTTACCATTAAATATCACTTTTCCATGTTGGGGTTTGAGAGCAAAAGTGTTTGTTACATTAGAATTTATGCCCCTTCAACTTTTTCATTAGAAAACTTTAGTAACTTTTGTTTTCAAATTTTTTCTCCAATATGATAATGTGATTTTTTTAATTTTTTTATTTTAAGGGGAGAACATATTTTTTATTGCCATTGTGATTGGTTACACTCACATTCTCCTTTGTCTTTTCTTTGCAATTTCAGTCACAATCTCAAATATCACAAGAAGATCATGGTTCATGTTGAAAAGATGCCTCTTGTCATTTTTCCCAAATCTAAAGCGCACACTGAAATAAAATGCCACTACAAGTAACCATCCATCAGTGTGAATAGCTACAAAAGATATCCAATCCTTTTCTTTCGTTCCATCCCTTTCAAAGTTAATCCACATAGATATCTTAAGAAGCTCAGGTGGAGCTTCTTCAGCAGGTAGTTTAACTTCCCATTTTTCACTTTGAAGGTCGTACATATGCAAATTATTTTTGTGGATCACATCACTGGTAAAATTCATCCTCGAACGTATTCGACACTATGGTATTTGAGCCCCTGTAAACTTGAACAGGGTTTGTTACTCACCTGACCCAATTCAGTTTGTTCTCTAACTTACCATGCAGCTGCTTGTGCATGTATGAAATTTCAAGCCCACTAAAGCTCCCAATGCAACATTCAGCAGAAGGGTAGGTTTATTAACTCCCCAAGAAACCATAAAACCTAGTTCTTCCACCTCAATCCCACATACATGATACCCTCCCACTGCAATGACCTGAAACTACAGATGCCATCGGGGGTGGCACACACATCTACACATAGATATGGTTGTCGAAATGAGGCTTCCAACCCACAGGCAAATCCATCTCCTGCTATCAAACCCTAAAACCCTATTCCCAGTGGAGCTCTGTATACACTAGCCACTTCGCTTCAGAAGAAGGTCATGAGTTTGGATCCATCGGCACTCACACCACATAGAGCCAGTCTGCTTTCTCCATAAGAAGCCACCAAAGAAGCCATAGACCCTGTTGCCAACTCCACACCATTCTGACAATTATTGTCCTCACCATTACCTAAAAGCAAAAAATGCAGATCTAGATTGTGCTCTACATTATGATATTCAAGAAAGTAACCATATCGTAACTATCACACAACAAATTAAATTGTAACTAACTAATACTGATTTTTAATTGGATGGCAAAGGTTACTTCCATCATCTAACACCTAAATCAAAGGTAAATAAAGGTACAAGTGACACATGAGGGGAGTTCTTCTGAGATGGAACACCTTCTGGTATAAATATTTAGCTGTTCATGTGAAGTAATATAATTTTATATCAAAAAAAAATTATTTTCAGTTTTCAGTATGAAGAAGATGTATAACTCTTATATTTTTTAAAATATTTCAACAAAGGAGTTCAATAACTTACTTGAATATCAACATTAATTTAGTTCTGTAATTATCAAGTTTCTTTAGTGTGATTGGGATAGCTCAATTTCCTAAGGCTATGGGAATGAAGGATCACCGAATTAAAAGTCTTGTGTTCAAACCTTGTGCTATCCCCTCGATTAGGGTGTGAAGTTGGACATGATGAAGATGTAGTCCTACCAAGCTTATAAAAAATAATTAAAAAATTTCAACTTTCTTTATATATCTAAAAATTATTTTAGCCTTGATTATAATAAAATATTGCAATGCCCAAAAAATAAGAAATAATTGGGAATGTAAAAAAAATGTTTACTTTCTAATATACATACCATTTAATTGTTTATATAAATTTAATTTATGATATTTGAAAATAAATAATATTAATAATAATAAATTCAATATATATCATAAATCAACTATTTCAATATTAATATGTATTTTAAAATATATTAAATAAAATTATTTTTAACGGCTAAATGGAGGTCTCTATTAGGAGACTAGGGTTTCCCTCATCACCGATAGTTTTCTTACAAGCCCAAAGCATGCTCAAGCTTGTTTGGATGGTTTAATCATAGGGATTATTATGCTTGTTGGGTCTTAAACCCATAGCTTCTCTTGTTTCTGCTATCATCCATGTTTTCTCTACAATCTATTCACAATGACATGGAGAAAGAAGCAACTTTCAAAGCCTCACTATAGTCTCAAAAACTTTAGGGACTTCTTCTCCCAAAAACAAAATTGTGAAGAAATTAGTTGAGACCCCTGTATTGGATCTCTCTCTTTAATATTTGTGCAAGAGAGCCTTGTTTCTCTTAAAAAGAATGTTGGCTGGAAATTTCATTTGCTTTTGGCCAAATCCAGAAGTTGTTGAAACCTGGATCATAGAACAATGGTCCCTAAAGATTCAAGGACAAGTAACCTTTTTTGCAGTTGGAAGGGGATTCCATGTCCTTTTGTTTCTATACAAAAAGGAAAGAGATTTTATTTTCATGTCAGGTTTGTATTTCATGGGCTCCATAGGCCTCTTCATCACTCCATGGACTCTTGATTTCAATTTAGATTATGATATCACTAGACTTCTATTGTGGGTTCAATTTTCACACCACCTTGTTCATCTCTAGTCCCTGATGCACTGAACACAATGGAAACAATATGGGCCACTATCTAAATAAAGAATAACCCAAAGGAGGACAATTTTCTTGTGCTTGCATCTATGTTGACCCTAAAGGAAAATCTTGGA
>APFE031207491.1:190568-202186 GCA_000404065.3 Pinus taeda | reverse complement strand
TTAAATTCACAGGGCCATTCTGGTTCTGTCAAGAATACCTGGAAATTTAATGGTTTGATGTGCATACGGGGTGCTGTGGTAGCTGTAGAGGGTACTGAGTCTTGAACTAGTTGTTTGCCACTTCAATTTGGTGTCTGCAACATCTTCGGGTGGCAAAAGGTGGCTAAATTGGTCGCTTAGAGGTTCAGGGTGTCAGAGTTGGTTTAACAGAGGTTTTTAGTGAAAAAGAGTGAAAAGAGAAAAATGGGCCATTTTTGGCCTTTTAACTGATAACAGTTAGATTTTGGCACGATATTTATTGAATGAACAGTGGGTAGTTATTAGTTTAGGCAGGGAGGTGGTTTTCGGTGATATCGCACCACTTTTGGGAGGAGGGTCGTATTTTTCACGAGCATGCAATATAACTTGGTGCCACCACGTAACCAAACAATGCTCAGCCAAAACTGCAAATATCGCGTGCTCTCGGGCAGTTAACTGTCAGATGATGAATCCGCGTGATATGGTTGTGCATTGTTGGATATGGGGGTAGGATATCGGAGAGATATCGCGCAGTTGAGTTGCACGAATGGAGTCAGGAAAGTGGTTGGTGGGGCTCGAGGTTTAATTACAAAGAATTATAATTAATTAAAAGGTAATGATGTGTATTTAATATAAGTTGTTGGTTAATAAAAGTGGGACCATGGGTTATATAGTGGGGTTTTTTAACTGCATCATTGATTGGTGGGTCAAAAAAGTTGTCGAAAAATTATAATGTAGGGGATTTATAAAGCGAGACTTTAGGAAAAAAACTTATGACAAAGTGTTTTTGTGGGTTTTAAGGGGAAAATGGAAATTAATAAGGGGGAAAGTATTAGTTGTGATGGAAATGTGTGTCACACTTAGGGAAAGTGGTTTTGGGAAGGGAGGATGATTTTTGAAGGGTAATGTCTAAGGAAATGTGTGAAACCAAGGGATAAAAGGTGAAAATGGAGGGAAAGGGTTTTTATAAGTAATGAAGGGATAATGGGGGGAATTTACAAATAAGTATGTGGGGCTCTAGTGAAATGAGGGGAAATTAGTAAACCAACTTTGGTGAATATCCTTTCTTTTTCACAATTCCTCTTGCACATGAAAAATAGGAACAAAAAATAGGATTAAGCATGATGAATGTGCTATTGCAAAACTTCTTCTACCTACCCTTTATTTACCCTAACATTTTCTCTTCATTCAATGGGTGCATTTGAGCTTGCTGACCCTTTATTTCCTTTTCTTTTGATAAGCAAACTATTTAATTCTAACCTTATAACTTCCAATGGCTCAGATTAAAGTGTTGAGCTCATTATTATTCTCTACCTAACTATTGATCTGCCAAGTTTAAACAGTTTGGCTAGATCTTTATTCTCTATCTATCAACATGAAATTTAAAGCATGAATGAGTCAAGATTAAACTATTTGACCATCATGGATTATGGCATTTTTGACAAGCTGCACACAATCTTATTTTGCAAAGTAAAGTAGAAAGTAATGGCATTTGAATTTTCACACTTTCATGGTCTATTTTTATCTCTTTTTGGGGTTCATATTTTTCACTTTTTTGATCTTTTTTGTTTCTTTTTGTCCTTTGATTATTCTTTTTAGGACATACCCTCTTTACATTTTCTAATTTTTAATATGGTGACTTTTTGCAAAAAGCAAAAGTATGTACAATATTACAAGAATAACCATATCCAATTCAAAATTATGAATCCTATTCTTATAGGACCCTAACAGTGGCTCCACATGGGGATGGCATTTCCTGGTGAAATGTCAAGAACTTTAATATCAGTAGCCTTTGAATCTTTGATTGTAGTTTCCTTGTAACTGCTCCTCTGTGATCTTCTTTATTCATACTTATGATGGTACAACTTTTCAAAGCTCAGGGCCTTCACTCCGGACTTCAACTTCAAAAGATTACCATCCAATCCAATCTAAACTTTGCAATGTTATATACAATGAGAAAAGTAAACAAATGAACTATTTTGTTAATCTGTGGATAAGTAATGCTTCAGCATTCTACCATTGACTGATCCTCCTGGTAGATCTGTTCCATCTAATTGTCTCAAGAAAAATGCATTGTTACCTCTGTAACCATAAATGATATAAGGGCCTTGTCATAAGAAATCAAATTTTCCATGTTTACCCTTCTCTTCTCTTCTAGAACCCCATTTAAGTACTTTGTCATCTATGTAAAAATCATCAGCTTTGGTTATCTTGTCAAAAATATTTTTGATTTTATCCTGGATCAGTTGTGATTTGACATAGACTTCTTCTCTTATTTGCTGCAAGTGTATTGTCTGATTTATCCTCCTTTGGATATCATTTGGTTCTACTTGCAACTCTTGAATTATTTTCATCACTGATA
Organism: Pinus taeda; assembly: GCA_000404065.3. NCBI lineage: Eukaryota > Viridiplantae > Streptophyta > Pinopsida > Pinales > Pinaceae > Pinus > Pinus taeda. The sequence goes on along the minus strand of APFE031207491.1, from coordinate 199,806 downwards.
CTCCTAAGGAGGATCGAAAAACAACATCCATTCCATATACTAGTTGATAAGGAGATGTACCAATGGACTTTTTGGTAGTTAGCCTATCTGCTCATATGGCATTAACCAACTTTTTGTTCTAGGTCTTCTTGTTGTCTTCTAGCAGTTTCTTGATGATATTGACAAGGATTTTGTTTGAGGATTCTGCAAGTACATTACCTTGAGGTTAATAGGCAGTGGAATGGACAAGGATAATGTGATATCTATTACAAAAGTCTACCATTTTCTTGGATTTGAAAGCAACTACATTATCAGTAATGAGCTTTTGGGGGCATCCAAATCTAGAAAGGATGTTATTCTCAAGGAATGAAATGATGACCAAGTATGTGGCTTTTCTAGAAGGTATGGCTTCTATCCATTTAGTAAAGTAATCAATGGCTATCAAAATCCATTTATGTTGGGCTGAGGAGGATGGGTGAATTTTCCCAATGAAGTCTAAACCCCATTGTTGAAAAGGTATTTCTGTGGAGATGGGTTTGAGAGGTAATGGTAAGAGCTTCCTTTTGCCCTCAAATATTTTTCACTTGTGACAAGAGGTCACATGTTTCTTGACATCTGCAAAAAGGGCGGGCCAGTAAAAACCTTCCCTTAAAATCTTATCAGCAGTAGTTTTCCAATATAAGTGTCCTCCACAATCTCCTGCATGAGATTCTTGCATAACTTTGTCAGGTTCATATTTTAATAAACAATTTAATAGAATTCCACCATTATCTTTCCAAAATAAAGCATTATCTATGATACAATATTTCATTGATTTCATTTTCAAGAATCTAGCTTTAGTTCTAGATAAACCAAGAGGAGCTTGTAGGTTTAGTAAAACAAATATGATATCTACATACGAGGGTGAATCTGTGAAAGCTTCACTGACCAGTGGAGTCGCCAATATGTTATCATTCCAAAATTTCTCTAGAGTTGTTGTGAAAGAAATGATAGAGGTAACCACAACCCTACTTTGGAGATTAGGATCTAGCCTTCCTAATGCTCAGAGAGGGCTCTCTCTCTATGATTTAACTTTGTTTAGTTAATTGATTTTAGGCTAGTTATGATTGTACTTGGGTTTTCATTTAGATTTGGTGGTGGGTTCACTAACTTAGATGGATAGAGGGATGTCTTTTATAATTGGGCTATGGGGTCAAATGTCAAGCAAACAGGCCTGGATCAAGCTCTAAAGATAGTGTTTATAGGGCAAGGTAGCTGAGTAAATTTAGATCTTAAGGCTAGATGGTGAAGTGGTTTTTAGTTGGATCCAAGGAGAAATTAAGGGTCCCTTAAACTAGATAATGAAGCAAATGAAAGAGGTCAACCGGGATGGGAGAGAAATTAAGTATTCTCATATCTAGATATCAAAAGAAAGCATTAAAATGATTAAATGTTCAAGACAGCGTGTACTTAAACAAATTTTGAAATAAATTTCCAGTTAATTCATTCAATTTAGATAACATGCAAGTTTGTGAAACACATACGAAAATAATAATTTGACAAAAGAAAATAATTCATTGAAGTATCTCAACACATGAATCCTGTAATGTAATCTCTTTATTACTTAGCCCAGTCTACTAACTTGAAAAATTGGTACAATGAACCCTCGGGTTACAGATCAATACAAATATACAAATGTCTAGCAATCCACACTCTATACTTAAAATTATGAAGTATTTATACAAAAATAGTTTAGAAAATATCCCAAACTGTCTTGGGAATTAATCTAGGAAAAATAAATATCTTCATGCAAGAAGATAGAGACATATATTCAACTGCTGCAATCTATCTCTGTTTATTAGGCTGTGATGTCTTTATGCTTTGATCTTTTGTTGTTTCTTCTCCTGTGTTGTTGATCTTCCATGCTGGTTGTCTTTCACTTTGCTTTTTAACTGATACTTTTTACCCTGATACTCTTTCATCTGGCTCATCTGTTACTTTTCTTTCATTGTGTTTCTTTTACTTTTACTATGCATTTTTACATTAAGTCATTTAACTTTTCCCATGTGTCCACATCTGGTAATTTGATATTTACCATCTTTTTATAAATTTCATCTGCTTCTGTGTACATAGCAAAGTTTCGCCTGTTCACAAAAAGGTGTTTTACCTCATTCTGGAGATAAAATAGGTTCTCAAATGTTTGGTACAGAACCTTTCTTGTAGGCGTCCCATTCATAGAGAATTATTGGCTTGATCTCTTGCCACCTCTCTAGTTCTTATGTTGTAGTCTTCCTATAGCATCAATCTGTCATTTATCAGCAAGGGATTTGGCAGATCTTTATGCCTTAAAGCATCAAACTTAACCATGAACCTGTCTATAGAAAGTTGCATGGTTTGGCACTTGTCATCAACGTTCATCATTAAATTCCTCTTGGTGAGCACCTTTTTCACTTCTAGTATGGTGCCAGTTCTGTCAGCTATGTCTAGCTCCTGCAATTCATATTTTTTCTTAGAGTTAAGGAACTAGATTATTCTAGTGGCTTCTTCTGGCATGTCTCCAAGTTCAACCTTAACTCTGTGAATTGCTTCTATAGCCTCTTTGACTAAATCATTTTATTCAAAGATGACTTTTATATATGGCCAAATATCATTGATAGAGTCAATGATATTGTCCCATAGCTGTTCTTTAGCTTGGTCGAGTGGCTCCTTCAATGTCAATTCTTTTTCCAAGCTCTTCATTCTTTTAGTCAACCTGGTTGACTTTTGAACTTCATCCTTGTGCATAATCTGTGCAAGTTTATCCTTGTTCTCTAGACTTGTTATCTTTTCTTTGAGTCTATTTATCTCAGAGGTCTGAATGGACATGTCCTCCATTGCTTTGACCAATTTTCTAGCCTCAGCACTTGGCTGAGGTGTTGTTGTTGTTGAACCTGTTGCTGATGTAGATGTTGTTGCAGCTAGAGGTGTTGTAGTTAATGGATTTGTGGGGGCCAATGAAGCTTCCAAGTTTGATGGAACTGTTGTAGTTACTATGTGAATGGTAGTGGCAATGACTCTCTCAAGGCTGGCCTATTTCAGCTGTATTAAGTTGTCCAACTCCTTCTCCATTTCTTTCAATTGGTCATTATGTTGTAGAACAACGTCCATCATTTCCTCTTGCTAAGTTTGGCTCTCTAAGACCTCCTTGGCTTGTGGATTCTCTGAATGGGGCAACTTTAATTTTTTCTTCAAAGCAGCAATATCCTCATTCTTCTTCTTTATCAATTTCTCTGTAGCCTTGACATAATTGGGATTATACCCAAGATTAATCACCAAGTCTTCCAGTGACTTGACTCTATTGTCCTTGGCCTGTGAGGAAGTCTTTTCCAACTTATACTGTGATGTGATATTATCTAGTGAACTTTGGAGTGTGTGCACAGTCATAAATTTATTTGTCATGGTGGAATAGATCATTTCACCTGCCTCCTTATGGAACTCAATTTGATCAATGGGGTGAACATCCCTGGCCAAAACTTCAAAATCTATTTTCTTATAGTTTGCTGATGATCTTGGCTGTTGGATTGTAGGTTGCATGAAAGACATTTTCATTTTACCTGTTTTAATGTCAAAGGCTGACATTAAGCTATTTTGATTGGCAGGTGTTTGATTGAAGTATTGGGCATAAGTCTTAGCCTTCAATGTCTCATTCCTCAACTTAATTTCCTTGTACTTCTCTTTAATATCTTTCTCTTTATCAATAGGCCTGGTGGATGAAGAGACTTTAATGTTGAGTTATTTTTCAATAAGTTGAGTGTTTGAAGTAGAAGGCTGTTGAGTTTCACCTGAAGCTGCTAGGCCTTTACTCCTTCCAACCATTGTGTTAGTGTCAGTGATTTCCATTGTGTCAATGGTGTCTTCTTGTTCAGTTACTGGATTAATCTTGGGCCTCTTCCTATAACTGATCTCAAATTGGTCATCTATAGTGTCCATTGCTGAACTAGAACCTTCTTCCCTGGTTCTTTTTGCATTTTTGTCTTCATTGGCTGGAGTCTGCAAAATAGGAGGAATACTCATCTATTATCCTAGGGCTGGAACATGCAGAAAGGAACTAGTATCAATCTGCTTTTCCACATCTATTAATGTATTCGCCACATCTACTACAGTATTTTCCATATCTATCAAAGTGTTTTCCAACCATTCTGACTGGTTGGCAAATCTCTCAATGTCTGGCCTGGGATGATGTATGAACAGACCCAATGTTGGGAAAGTGGTTGGCGGGGCTCGGGTTTTAATTACAAAGAATTGTAATTAATTAAAAGGTAATGATGGGATTTTAATATAAGCTCTTGGTTAATAAAAGTGGGACCATGGGTTATATTGCAGGGTTTTTTAACAGCATCAAGGGTTGATGGGTTAAAAAAGGTCTCGTGAAATTATAACGTAGGGGATTTATAAAGCGAGACTTCCAAAAAAAACTTAGGAGAAAGGGTTTTTGTGGGTTTTTAAGGGGAAAAGGAAAATTAATAAGGGGGGAAGTATTAGCTGCAATGGAAATGTGTTTCACACTTAGGGAAAGGGGTTTTGGGAAGGGAGGATGATTTTTGAAGGGTAATGTCTATGGAAATGTGTGAAACCAAGGGATAAAAGGTGAAAATGGAGGGAAAGGGTTTTTACAAGTAATGAAGGGATAATGGGGGAATTTAGCAAATAAGTATGTGGGGGTCTAGTGAAATGAGGGGAAATTAGTAAACTAACTTTAGTGAATATCCTTTCTTTTTCACAATTCCTCCTGCACATGAAAAATAAGATTAAGCATGATGAATGTGATTTTGACATAACAACCTTGTGCTTTTGCAAAACTTCTTCTACCTACCCTTTATTTACCCTAGCATTTTCTCTTCATTCAATGGGTGCATTTGAGATTGTTGACCCTCTATTTCCTTTTATTTTGATAAGCAAACTATCTAATTCTAGCCTTATAACTTCCAATGGCTCAAACTAAACTAATGAGCTCATTATTATTCTTTACCTAAATACTGATTTGCTAAGTTTAAATAGTTTGGCTAGATCTTTATTCTCTATCTATCAACATGAAATTTAAAGCATGAATGAGTCAAGATTAAACTATTTGACCATCATGGATTGTGGCATTTTTGACAAGCTGTACACAATCTTATTTTGTAAAGTAAAAAGTAGTGGCATTTGAATTTGCACACTTTCATGATCTATTTTTATCTCTTTTTGGGGTTCATATTTTTCATTTTTTTTCACTTTTTTGTTTCTTTCTGTCCTTTGATTATTCCTTTTAGGACATACCCTCTTTACATTTTTTAGTTTTTAATATGGAAAACATTTTGTAAAAAGAAAAGGTATGTACAATATTACAAGAATAACCATAGCCAATTCAAAATTAAGAATCCTATTATTATAGGAACCTAACACCTGTATCTGCAATCATTCATGATGAGATGACATCAAATCCAGAAATCCCCTAGTCTACCATGATGCATCATCCTTTGTTTCTTGGTGCAGGTGACCGAGAGAGGACAAGGCTCTAAAACTGGGCAAAGCACATTTTACGCCAGGATGCGGGTCTCTTGGGCACTATCAAAAAAAAATTGCATAGTTGTCACTGGGAGGTTGGTTTGAGCACTCCAGAACAGAAGTGAAATTCTATGGGATTTGGCTCAACTGGGAGGTAGAATTGCCCAATGTTCCCATGAAGGCAGTGTGGGCAACAAAGGACACTAGTAGTGAAAATTGTGTAGATTTTTAGGGGAGTCTCGGAGCGGGCTATTGAATTTTGCTGGCCAAAACTGCACAGAACTAGGAGGAAGTCATGAAAGACATTCCTTCAGAGTTTTTGGGTTGAGCGGGGTGTCAGGCAGCTAGTGGACAGTCCATGAAAACTGCACAATTTTCAGGAGGAGCAGCAGACCGGCTGGCAGGGGGACTGACTAACATAACTGCATAATTTTCAGAGACAGTACAATGACAAGTAGCGGGTGCTTGTCCCTCTTGTCTGTGAAATTTACTTAGTGAGTAGAGGAAGAGATGCTAACAACTTTTGTGAAATGTTTTGGAGGAGTGAAGCCCAGGGTCACTACCTAATAAAACTCTCCAGTTGATCAACATGAGGCTTGATGGCTAGGCTTGCAGGAAGCATAGATTGAGATAGCTTCTTGAGCAACCTATGCACTATTCTGGGTGACAGTTTAGGTTGATTCTAGGATTTCATAGTGTAAACTTCCTAGGATGTAGCCTCAATCTCTGCATAATTCTGGGCAGCAATACTTGGTCACTAAAGGCTGAGACTACACAGTGAAGTCTGACAGATGGAGGGTGGTCTGGTCAACATATCTTCAGAAAAAATGGTCAAGTGTGTGAGCGAGTGAACTCATTCATACATGACCTTGCGAACACACACTCAACATGACTTGACGATAAGACATCTCGAATGAAAAGGTCACACTCAACAACATATGCTTAGTGTGACTCACCAAAGTGTGTGAGCGAGAAGCATGACACTTAAGATAGATCATTGAACGACCGTGACGACACTTCTGTGACATTACATACGACTTCATGTGTGAGTGCGACAGATGGTTACATAGAAAATACAACTTGTATACACGAAGACATATCTTGAACATAGCTAGAACAAGATTGTAAGCATGACATGACAACCAACATGCTAAAAGAGGACCAATTAATAGTCAATCAAAGAGGGTGTAAAGACTCTACACGAGCTCATGGGATGAGCCCAAGTGTTTGCAAACATCAAGGGGAAAACCAAGGAAGGCTCTGAAATTGGATGCAGGCCAAAATTTTGGAGGGTGTTGCAACCGCTACAACACATGGTGACAAATTAGTTGAATAACAACTTTTCTGTTTCAATCCATTGACATCATAGGGCGTTAGTCTATTAGGGGGTATTGAATCATTGTGCGGGCTACTCTGGATTCCCCACTTACCCCATGGATAGACATGGTTCACATTTTTCTAACTCAGTTAAACACAATAACAAGTTTCAACTTGATCACAATGTTTTCAAATCAGGAAGGGTAATTTGGTTCGCGAGTTTAAAATTTTCATAGTATAAGTTTTCTTATTTGGTGCTACTTTGCTGCCAGCAAACCTGAACATTACCCCGGTGGAGTCACATAAGAAAGCACACATTGATCCATTGTCAGCGAGCCTGGTCAGTACCCCGGTGGAGTTGCATGCTTCACCTCTCTACGCAAGAAGCCTTTCTCTTCTTTTGCCTTTGTATTTTTGAAAAGAGGACTGTGCATAGGAACTTATTTATTTTTGGGGAGGAAGAGGGATCTTAACATATTGAGAGCATAAGAGGTTGTTCCTTTAGGGAAGCATGTAAGACCTCTTATTTAGGTTTGCTCGTTTAGATTTTCCCCTTCTCCATTTCTACTAGTTGGATGAGCTTGAACACATAGAGCAGAAGACTGAGTACAGGCATGGGGTTTCCTAGTGTGGACACAGGTTCATGGTTGGGCTAGAGCTTCCCTTGCAGATGGATCATATTTTCCATCAAGACTTCATCGGCCAATAATTATATCGAAGCACAGAGAAGACGAACACAGGACAGGCCAAGGGCTGCAGTGTCTCAAGACTATTTGGATCTAAACCACATACTCCTTAAAAAGCCAAAACTTAGTAGAGGGTAGCAGTTATTGAGAAAACCAAAAATAGCCTGATATTAAGAAAACAAAAAGTAAAAAAGAAAAAATAACAAATCAAAGCGAAAAGACAACAAGTAGTAAACAAACTATGTACATGGTGTGGGGTGTAGCCCAACTTACTAAAATTAGTCTTTTAGATCTTGCTCATTGACGAGAAGGTTGTAAACTAGCCTGTCAAGTGATTGCAGATGGTACTTGTGTGGGCCATGCTTCTCTTGAACAATATATGGACCAATCTACAGGGACTGGAACTTTGTATGTTTTCCTTTGTCTTCATGGGGTTTGTCCCATTCCAATACAAAGTCACCCACATCGATGTTAGTGTTTCTTGCAAATTTCTTGTTGAACCATCTCTTGATATGACTCTGGTGGAGTGTGAATTCTTCTTTCTCTTTCATTCTTTCATCCCACATCTTGTGAAGTGTATCCATCCTACATTGAACTAGCAAACGAGATTTTCCTTGGGATTCTTGGGACAATTGGAGCGCATGAAAGTAGATTTTTGATGGAAGGATTGATTCTTTCCCATAAACCAGGAAGTTTGGTGAACTGTTCCAAGAGGGTTTGGGTGTTACACGATCAACCGATAAATAATTTGTCAAAGCAGAGTGGCAGTTATGATGTTCATAGTAAATGATCTTCTTGATAATGCAGATAAGGTTTTTATTTATAGATTGTACAAGACCATTTCCTTGCAGGTAGTAGCTAGATGAGTTTTTAAGCCTGATACCATATTGCAATGCAAAATCATAAATCTTTAAAGACGAAAAGTAAGTTGCATTGTAAAAAACAAGTGATACGGGGACACTAGGGAAAATTTTAAGAACCCCCCCTAAATTTACATGTATAATAAATGGGCGAATCTCCATGGAATATAGGAAAAATGGAACGCGATTTTATCAATAATATGATATGTATATACAATTTTTTGGCGAATCTCTCACCAGGCATGGCGAATATTTTACTCAATTATAAAATCTTGTGTTTATTGAATACACAAATGAAATCATTGCATTTCTTTAAAATATCTTTTGAAATCAAAATTACCGAATTACATATCGATAACCTAGTGGGTGTAAGATAAAATTCACCCGTGCCATTCACAGAAAGCATGAGAAAAAACCTAATACTATATATAAAACCAAGAAAAATTCAAATTCATCACTTCTAGGGACCTCATAACCACCTTGCCAATACAAGTATGTTCCTGTTTGCAATTAGAAAAATTACCCAAATTGCAATCTGTTTACTCCACTTCTAGGGACCTCGTAACCACCCTGCCAATACACAAGTATGTTCCCGTTTGCAATTAGAAAAATTACCCAAATTACAATCTGTTACTCCAGCATATGTTGGAAAGTTATAGAAGGATGACTAGTGCAATCAATCCATTCCTTTTAGCCCTGGATTTGTTTCAGTTTAAAACAGAAGTATACAAATATATTGTCCAATGTCTATGCTTTAACTATTCACCTTAAGATGTTTTTACAATATAATTTCCTAAGTCTATTTAATATCTTCATTATCATAAAAACCAACCTATATCCATCTTAACTCCACATCTACCACTCTTAGGGGGATGAAATCTATTTATCCTCTGA
>APFE031207491.1:161856-190548 GCA_000404065.3 Pinus taeda | reverse complement strand
ATTTTTATTAATTTACCATATCTCTTTTATAAATATGGTATTGGGCCCAAAGGATTCACTTAAATAAAACCTATTCTTGAAAATGGGCGAATGGATTCACTTAAATAAAACCTATTCTTGAAAATGGGCGAATGGAAGGTTGTAACTCCTAATTTCAAGGGCTAAATTTACTTTTTTACCCTCTCCCTTAAAATAAGGTGGGCTATTTGAGGTGATTTGTAAAAATGTACTATGATACAAAATATTCGCCCACTAAAAATTTAAAACCCCTTAATTTCGCCAAAGGGCGAACATTCGCCCCTAAAATCACCCCTAGGGGACACCAAATCATGAGATGATGTTCTGTTGAAGGAAGCTGATGACTTCCTGGTCATTCACTTGCTTAAGCATAATGGCTTTTGTCCACGTCGTGAAGTAATCTGTAGCTTTCAAGATTAGTGGTAATATTTCGACGAATGTGGGGAGATTTCTCCAATGATGTGCAGGCCCCACTATTGCAATTGTTTAGTCACTGCAATAGGGTACAATGGGGTTGGTGACCTTCGTGTTCTGTCAGTGCATCGTTGACTGACCGAGAACTTGCGGGAATATGTATGTGCTTCCTTGAATAATGTGGGCCAGTAAAAACTGGCTCACATGACTTTGTGTGCAGTGGTATTTCCAGGGAAGTGGCCCTCAATTGGTCCATCCTGTAAATCATGCAAGACCTTCTCTGAGTGATGTGCCTCTAGGCACCTTAGCAAAATATCATTATTGTGATTTCTGTAAAGCACTTCATGCACCAGCTGATAAGGTAAAGCTTTGAGGCGAAGTGCCCACTTCTATCTCATGGAGATGTAAGGGGGTATGGTGCCATGCTCAAGGTAATGGCACACATATTCACATGAAGTGGGTGGTGCTACTTTACATCGTACTTCTTGATTTCTTGCTCCCAACCAACAAGCTCTTCTTCTTCATCCTGTGCATGGACAACTTCAGTTGCGAGTTTGTAGAGACCATGACCCTTGATAGTGTGAACTAGCTTGATGTCAAGATCATACTCTTGCAAGACTGTCATCGAGTTCACATGTCTTTCACCTAGTTCTTGTTGTACAAGTATTGATCAGATTGTTGGGTGTGGCACAAATACTATGCATTGGTTATTCAACAAGTAGTGTCTGAAGTGTTTCACTGCCTTGTATACTACGTATTCTTGTTTGTCAATGATGGGGTAGTTGATTTTGGGTCCTTTCATGCTTGCGCTCATGAAGGAGATGGGACATTCGTCGTTCAGCTCATCCTTCTAAGTGAGTATTGTCGCAAGCGAGTTGTAAGAGGTGAAGGTTCATAACAAGAAATCCTTGTGAAAGTCTAGGCTATGAAGTGTAGGCACATCTTCTATATCATGCTTGATATAGGTGAATGCATTCTTTTCCTTCTTACCCCAACTGTAGACTGCATCCTTCTTGATCATGTCTTGCACAAGTTTCACTTTCTGCGCATAATCCAAGATGAACTTCCAGAGGAAGTTTATCATTCCCAAGGACTCCATGGATTTCTTGTTGGTTTGGTTAGGAATCTGTGTAATTTTCCGAACTCAGTCTGGAACAACCCTAATCCCACTTCTAGAAATGATGTGAAAAAGGGTGCTCCACTCACACACCACAAATATGCCCTTTTTTGGATTCAAGGATATCCCATATTTTTGGCATCGCTCAAATATCTTCTTCAGATGGCGTATATGGTCTGACCATTTTATGGAAAAGACAGTCACATCATCAAGGTACACCATTATGCTCTGTCCGATAATTCCACAGAAGGCAATGTCCATGGCATGCTGAAAGGTTGCACCTGCATTCATGGGACCAAATGGAATTCTCCTGTAGGCAAACATACCCCACTTGGTATGGAAGGTAGTTTTCAATATATCAGGTTCCTCTACAAGAACTTGGATATATCCCAAAAAACCATCGAGAAAGGAAAACATTTATGCCCCAGATATTATCTATAAAATATGCTCCATTAACGGCACGGGGCAGTTTCCTTTTTCTGAGGCACAGCTCAAGTTTCAAAAATCAACGGAGTAAGAGGATCTCCCCAGAATTCTTACATACAGGAACTATGTTAGAAACCCATGTAGAATGATGAACTCTGTAAATGATCTGTGCATCCAACATCTTAGCCAGCTCTTTCTATATGAGGGGTTCAAGTGATGGTGTAATTTTCTCAGCTTCTGCTGAAAATGGCTTGACCCCTTCTTTGATCGGAATCACATGTTGGATTATTCGCGTGTTGTATGTCCTCGTGAACACATCCCGGTACTGTTTGAACAAGTGGATAAAGGCTTGTCTCTCCTTCTTTGTGAAACATGTAACGAGATTGATGAACTTTGGATGTTGTTCCATCCCCAAGTTAATTTGTTCGCACATCATCATGGAACTATGGGGTTTATTGTTCCTTGGCCCTTGAAAGTAGTTCTACAAGTCATTAATCTTTTCGAGACATGCCACACCCTTGGGGATGAGGATGGCTTTCTTGTGATCAACTACAGCTTGTGGAGACTGTTCATGCTCATCTTCATCAATCATTGCGTCCATGAAGACATCAACATTATCCATGAAGTGTAGTATCTATTGATCGTTATCAAAAAAATGAAAATTAGTTATGTTATCAGGGATAGAAGTCTTATACAAAATTTCAGCAATAAACCTATTCCTAAGCGGTGTCATCCTAACAGTTGCGTTAGCTAAGGAATCGGCAGGTGCGTTACACATTGTTGGCACATCAATGATATTGAAAGCTTGGAAGTTAGAAATTAGTCACCATAACTCTTGCTGATAACTTTAAGATGAGGTGGAAAACAGTGTATGGCGTTATGTACCTATCGTACCATGATTTCTGAGTCACCTACCACTTTGAGCACAACAACTTTGAGGCTAATAGCTTTGTGCAAGCCCAATATGAGTGCTTCATATTTAGCAGTGTTGTTCATGCACTCAAACTCCAAGTGGCTTGAGATCAAGTGTTTCCTGTGCTTTGGGTCTATCAAGACACACCCAACTCTAGAGCCATATTGTGTCTTTGATCCATCAAAATACATGGTCCATAACTCATTTGTACACAGAACGCTTGATGCACTAGTACTACTATTGCTAGTGCTAGTGCTAGTGCTACTAGTGTTACAATGTACTATACATGTTTCATTTCCATCAATTGGGAAGGGAAGGAGACCCAACTACATGTCTAGTATAGTTGGAGTTGGCTATGTGAGATAACACCCTAGTTGTGTTTCCGAGAAGCAGTTTCCAAACATGAGTTCCGCAAGAGCCAATGGTTTGTTCTCACCATTGATGGGAGTGACATTATGTTTCATAAATCTCACATATAACACACAAATCCGATTTATTTTTCCCTGATACAGAAGCCATAAGTGTGACCAGTCTATGGCAAAGTATCCATTCAACTTGCTTGACCAGTTTCTGCTAAGAAGTAAGCCATACACTTCTGGTATGTCCACAATGACAATGTTGATGCACTAGTAAAATTGACTATCATGAGATAGTTTGATGATCACATCCCAAAGTTCACCAATGGTTGGTATGCATGCTCGATCTAGTTGCATGATCAGCGCAGATGTCTTGCTCCATTGAGCATTGATCTTCCTGGCAATGGAGAGTGGCATGGCATTGGATGATGCACGAGAGTCAACCAAACAGTTGTGAAAATTGCAGTTAAAAATTTCAAATGAAAGCAAGAATGGAGGGAAAATAGAGTTTGCTTCTTCCATCTGGAGTGTGTTGAGCATAGTTGTGAGTGAACCGCGAGATGTGCTTTCTCCTTTGTTAGTATAGGTTGTGTTGTTTGTAGAGGTTTGCACCAATGCGCGTAGAAAAATATATCGTTGACCATGGATCTTAGCTAACTCAGACAAAGAGATTTTTGCACGCGTTTTCTTCATATCTTCCGCAATATTGTAATCAAGAGTGGGTAAACTCACTGAGATGTCTAGGGTTAGACTCATGTTTGTACTATTCGGTGGAGTCTTCTGAAGTTTACTACTTATGGACATACTCTTGTCTGTAGCTATCTTCCCGGATATTCTTTGAGCTTTCTTTGGGATAGCTGGTGGATCAACCTTCCTCATCAGTAGTTTCTACTTTTCTTGCACCTCCCCATCAATAGGGGGAACCTGTTCACTTATGAGATTATATCGACCACTTTTCTTTGGGGGTATCCCCTGCCCAGTGCTTGGTGCCTCATCAGATGCATCATCTTCCTCATCATCTTTGTCTTCTAGTTGACATTGTGCATTGTTTACTGTGTTTGTCATACCGACACATATCGAGTCTGCAACTCATTTCCATTCCGGACAAGTCCCTTCCTGGTGACGGTCTTCATGAAATGAGTAGAACTTGGGGTTCGTGAACATGTTCGTTTGGAACACTGAGCTAGAGCTCTGCATAGTTTTAGCCAAGAAGCAGTTGTTTCCCGATGACATGCTCCCCTTCTGTTCTCTAGGAGGCCAACTGCTAGCATATGTCTCGAGCATATTTGCTGTCAAGTTCTTGATAAGATGAGTATGGGTTCCAATGTCACTTCTTTGTCTTTCCCCTTACTTGTAGCAGCTTTGGCTTCCTGCTCACATATTTTGAGTCTTTTGTTGGTTCATCATCCTTGATGACTCCAATCGCGCACAAGTCTTTTTCCACAATGATTTCCTCTTTGCAATTTTCAAGTAATGTTGGTTTCACAACTCGCTTGACGAACTGTGCAATACTTGTCGGCAGTGCAAATGTGTAATAGTTGACAGTAATGGAGTCATGAGGTTTTGTTTCTACTGCAAACTTGTTCAATATGTGTAAAAATATCTTATTAAAATCTTTCACTTTCTCTTTCGACTCCATCTTTAGAATACTAATTCTCTAAGCAACATGGAAGGGGTATTGCCATCAAATTTTTTTTCCAAAAACATTCTTTTGAACATACCCCAGTTATGGATGGAATTGACATGAAGGGTATGATACCACACCACTGCTCGGCCATCCAAGGTACACGAAAAAAATCTGCATGCAATGTTGTCGTGACGTACCTCGAGTGTCTATAGTTGCAGGTAGAAGTTGTCCAAGTGGTCTTCTACCTTCACTATTCTCTCGGGGTCATACTCTGTCAACATCTTCTCTGAATGCTTTGGCATCTACTGAAAAACACCTGGGAGGGCCAATGGTCCCTGAGTCATCCATTCCAATTTTTAGTTAGCCATATCTTCTTCTTCTTCGTCCTCCTCCTCCTCTTCAGAATCAAATGGTTCTGGCTCTGAGTCTGTTGGTTCGTCTCCACCTCCACCTGCTCCGTTGTCTTCCCCTCCGTCTCCCATATCAGATCCTGAGCCTAAGATCACAGAGGTGTCTTGTTCTCCCTATCAAAAGACTGGAGGTTCCTCTCATTTCTCAACAGCTTCTGCCAGACCTTTGAGCATCGTAAAAACTACTTCTTCCACTGATGAGACAACAACTCATGTGGGAGTGGTTTTTGGCTTCTCTGATGCATATGGAATATCTTGTATTCTTGGGAATTGACTGGTTGCTTTCGCAAACTGACAGGTGATGGGATAGACAAGCAGAGGTTCTTATATGAAATTTTGTGTTCATGTCTAGGAGGTGAGGAGTAACCAACTTTATAGTTGTGCATACGTGAGAGGGAGTTTAAGTTACTTCCTTGACCAGATGATTGATCAGTGGGGGTGAGAGGACATTCACCCATAAACAATTGGCTGCCCTTATTCTAACACTAGAAATGTTAATGATGTTGGACATACCAACATTCAGGGGATCTCCCTGGTATGAAGTCCCAACTAGACCTCACACCGTTTGGTGTATGAGTCCCATCTAGTATGATAGCTCAATTTCCATTATATAAAAGACATGCCTTAGCTCTTGCTTGTCAGCACATGAGAGTGGTATACTTAGACTTCAAACAACGAGGTTCGTGTGCCTAGTGAGTGCTTAGTGTGACTTATGTCTAAGTTCTTTCACCGTAAAGGGAGAGGGTGAGAGTGAGTCTCAAGTCGAAAGGGAATAGTCCCAACTCTGTTAAAGACACACAGCACATTAGGATATGTGCTATAGGATAAAATGCACGGTGTATGGAGAATGGAGATACCCTCAAGGGTCTTCCCGGGAACCTTGGCAGATTGTAAGATTATCTGCAGCCGTCACAAAGTTACATGCATGTCCATAAACATTAAGTAACTATCAAAGCAAAACATATGGATTACCTCAAGCCTTCGTGTAGATTTACTGGAGAGCTCTATGTAGCTAGGTGGAAGTCCCTTGAGCTGGCTTCAGATCAAGTCCTGCACATAGAAGAGGCAAGCATAATCACAACATACAACCTTGATAACTAATACATGAATACATAAAAGACATCTAGTTACACATAACTAAGCTACTCATGCTAAAAGGTATTGGACAAACAAACAAATGAATGATAGTACCAACACCACAGAGTAGACAGTACAACTACAGTTCTATATTAATGTCGGAAGAGTGATTACAACCATCTATTGCATTAGCCTTCCCTTACCCCTCCAGCTTCTCTCTCTCTCCCTTCTTACCAACTTCTTATGCTTAGATTTGAGACTATGCTCAACAATCAAGTAAGCTATCCTTTCAAATGATCTGACCTCCATCACCATAGCCCTAGCTTTACTTATGTAGAAATTGAGTTAGGGTTACCCAGTTCCTCCATGAGTTTCTTAGAGTAAAAGAAATGAAGTTTCCATTCTTTTCAGCTCTTTCCCATTTGCCTCCTTCATTAGGATTATAAATCCCCCAAATAGGTCGAACTTGAGATGTTTCCTTGCTTTTCTTGAGTAGATTTAGGAGCAAATATCTAGATATTTATGAACCAATTCACTCCTTTTACCTTTAGAACTTCATTAGGATCACTAACATTGTTCCCAAACTAACAACTAGAGTTAGTAGGGTCACTAACACTCCCTTAGGCTTATAGAGAAGCTTTATAAAGTAGGTTGTCAGTGTATAGCCAACGTTAATATGGAAACAAGGCATGTGATCTTAGTCTTTGCTTCAACTATCATGTCTTCCCCCTCTGAGTTGATGAGGGGGTCATTTTTCTATATAATAGATGCCCCCTAAAGTGTGAGACCAGAGGCCGTGATGATGGCCCAAATACTTTACTTAACCATAATTTTCCTTCTCTGACAAAAAGAGAGAGAGGATCGGAGCTTTGGGTGGTATGGGAAACCTGATACAACATATATATATAAAACTACTAAAATCATGTCCTGAGTCGAGCATTCCCATGCTCATTAGCTATGTTAGAGTGATTTTCTCAGAAGAGAGATATGACAATGTTGGCCACCGATAAGCACAATGCGGATTCGATGTCATAATAGGATCATTCTCATGAGCTGTCTCCAAAAAACAATATACGCAGCTTGGGAGAGGAAACAAGGCAGAATGATGCAAGCCTCTACCCAAGGTCTTGATTTCTGCTTCACCGAACAACATAGATCGATGCATGTGAATACATGTGTTGATGTTGAACATGCACGAAATCATTTGATTACTAGTCAATAATGGAGACCGTTAACAGACGTGAGGAGGACTACCAATAATGGTGATGGTCTCCAAGATGTACAGTACAATCTAACGAGTCTGAAAGATGTTTTTGTTGTCGAACACTCGTAGAATCACTTAACAAGGAGCCAATAATGAGAACCCTTGATCAAACACAAGGTGACCTGCCACTAATGTTTGTAAGTACCAAGGCACTGAATGTGTTTCTGGGTTGTCTTCCTAGATAGAGTGTTGAAGTCGATAGGAAGACACCTGTCAAAAGGTAGGCAATAATGTGTCCTACATCAATCGACATGAAACAGGACAAGAATGATTTGTTTATTGAGGAATCTTTGAGCATTGGGTCTAAAAGACAGAGGCCATAGTGAAAGTATATGCTTGATGGGTTGATGGAGGAAACAGAAGTTTAACCCTTGAACAACAGAAGGCACGGCAATGGTTTTAACCATGCAGCACTAGACTCATGAACACTAAAGAGTGTTAGGATATAGAGATGCAAGAACACCAGGGTATTTAGGCTAAACTCATAGGATGGTAGGATTCATATTGAGAGGTCGTCATAAGGAAGTTTTATTTGAGGGAGTGTTGTGTTCAAGGGAATGACTACTTCCAAACCACACTTTCCAATATTGAATGTAGTTGTATTGTCTACTTTCCCCATCTGATTAGTTTAGTGTGTCCAGACAGGTAAACTCGTCGATCTTTTCATTTTTTAAGAGTCTGAAAAAGGAACACAAAAAGAGCGACTCTTTGTCCTATCTGATTAGTTTAGTGAGTCCAGACATGCAAACTCGTCGATCTTTTCATATTTTGAGAGTCTGAAAAGGATCATAAAAAGAGTGAATCTATATTTTGTCTATATAATTTAATGAGTCCAGACTAGAAAACTTGGTGGTCTTTTCATATTTAGAGAGACTGAAAAGATTGTAAAGAACGACTCCATGGTGGTCCCTTTATCATAGTTGTTAACTGGGTGCGACAAAAGTTTAATAGTATACCCGTATCGGTTACTTTTCCATGAGTTAATCTATTGAATCTAGATAAAGAGAAACCTATGTTCAATAGATGTTGACCTCATTTTCTTACGAGTACGAGGAGATGGACTAAACTTGTTTTTCATTGTGAATTTTTAAAGAGTCACATGATGACAAACTCAATACGTTCATCAAATTTTAACTATTCAAATGAAGAAAGCTCAAGGTATATTTTTAAATTTAGTGAGCAAGGAGAAAGAGGGAAAAGCACTACTCATTACTTCTTCGTAGATTTAACGATCACGAAGAAGGGGAAAAACTTGGGGATTTTTCGATTTAAGAGCAAGAAATGGTCCCAGAAAAGCAAGTTCTCTGGTTGCTACCGTAGATTTTTAACGAGCTCGGTGACAAAAAATCAGGATTTTTCAGTTTAATGAGTGAGAAAAGTACCTAAAATAATGCTCAGGTCATCTTTATAAATGTTTAATGAGCCTAGAGAAAAAACTCGAGATTTTTTCAGTTTAATGAGCAAGAAACAAGCGCCTAAAAAGAATGGCTCTAATGGTCTTTTTCAAGTTAATGAGCTAGAAAAAGAGCGAAAAAGAGTTGCTTAGACCATCATCGTATGTGTTTAACGAGCCCAACGATGACAAACTCGAGGATTTTTAAATTCAAGAGTAAGAAAAATTCCCAAAAAAGAACATGCTCATATCTTCTTTGTAGTAGTTTAACGAGCCCAAAGAAGAGGAATCAAGGTTTTTCTGATTAGTGAACAAGAAAAATACGATAAAAAGAACACTCATTCTTCTTCGTGGTAGTTTAACGAGCTCGAAGAAGGAGACTTGAGGATTTTTTAGATTAATGAGCAAGAAAAATACCATAAAAAGAACTCTTGATCTTTCTTGATCTCTTGCTTGACAATAGAAGGGTGTATGCCATGCATTTCCTCATAAGACCAAGGGAAAACATCGTGGAAGTCCTTAAAAGGGTAGGTGAAGCTCACAATTTCCTCAGGATTGTGAATGGCTCCAATCTATAAGTTTTCCACAATGCTTGTCATGATAGAAATATCAATGAGCAATATTTTTGAAATATTGCCCCTATGGCCTTCTGAGTCCCAAGTTTGGATAGTTGTATATGGTGAGGAAACAATTTCATGTGCTTCAGGTGACAGGATTTGAAGAGGTATCATGTCTGAATCAGATATTGAAATATGATGGTGTGAGCACTCCCAAGGTCGCTCTTCTAAACTCATGATTTCTCCAATAGCTTCGTTCGTAGGTAGGACTTGATTGAGTGGATCGAAAGAAGGAGCCATTATGGGAGGGCAGTGGTACCGTTGGTCGTAACCAAAGTGACCGAAGATTTGGATGTAGATTGAATGGCTTGGTAGGCCAATTTAGCTGGTGACAATGACATTTTTTCTCCGTAAGTGTTAATGTCTAAACGAGCCGGTAGAATCCATGGACCGGTTTATTCATGAGGAATGGATGAAATCATATTGACCATCTATGAAGCCTCAGGTAGCTGAAGAGGGAAAAACCCATTAGGGAAGAAGCCTTTAGAAGACTGGTACCGATACTGACATAAGTGTTAGGTACATGACCCACTAAGGGTACAGAGCTTCTAGGTAACAAAGAGTAATTTGGGGTGCAAAAGGATAGCTGGTCCACTGTGACTATCTTTCCATCCAAGGGAAATAGGATGATGCAAAAGACCGAAGGTACAATGGCATTCATGGCATAAGTCCAATTGCGGCCCAAAAGAAGATTATAGTCGAGTTTATGATCCATAACTTCAATATCCACCGTTACCATTTTCCCACTCAAAGTGATGGGGTAGCTAGCTAGGTAACCTTTCAGGATGAAAGTGTGGTTGTCAAAAGCTTTAAGGGAATTTGACGGTAGGGTTAGGGTTGGAGAACCCAGAGCGAGCCAACATGAAGCCAACATGACAGAGGTAGAAGCACCTTCATCAATGAAAGTTCTATGTATACCTTTACCTTTCGAAAAGGTTTGCAATTGAAACGCAAGTTGGTGGGAAAGGGGAGGTTTACACTTTTCCATGTCGAAAATTCTAAGCATGGAATCCTATGGGTTGATACCACCAATGGTTGAAAGAAAAGCTTTCATTTGTGTTGGATATGTTTCTAATACCTCAAGCACCGACATAGCCCATGGTGCTTGCACCAAGTTTTCTACAATGCTGTAGTTTTGGGAAGCACGTGCAGATGTATTGTTCATTGTGCGTTGAAGTGCCCCTTTAGGGGGGCGAGTCACAAGTTCAGGAACTGGCATTTCAATATGCAAATCGTTAGGCAACGGTGGGTTTTGACTTGAGGAAGGTTCCTCTGCATGAGTGACAGGAGCTCCATAAGATTTGGCTCTGGTTTGTAGATATACCATTTCAAAGGTGTAAACGGTAGAGGGTCTTTCACCAACTGAAGGATGTTGTGAACCACCATTGCCCCCTTGTAGGGGTTAGGGTTGGTTTGCAATAAGGTGTTGTTGCTGTTGAGTGGGGAAAGGATTATTCAGGAAAACGGTGGTCCTACCAATATCCTTTTGAGCAATGAAATCTGTGCATTCCTGAAGATGCGGACACAGATATGTCATGTGGTCTTGCGCACAGATTTTGTAACGAAATCAAGCGGGTTTATCCTTTCCATCATCATGAGGCACAATAGCCTTCTGCTTTGGGTTCTGCTGCTTTGTTGACTGCTCCTCAGAAGGAGTGGTCTTTTTCTTATTCTTCTTGTTCTTACCATCGGGTTTTTGCGTAGACTGCTCAAAGTTTATCATGGTGGTAGGAAGAGCAGTTGATTTGGTAGAGGGGTCCACTAACATTTGGGCAATGTGATCGTTGAGTTGTTTTACAACAGCCTCAGAGGTTGCACTAATAATGCCATCGGCGTGCGCTCCGAGGTGCTGAGTAGCGGAAGCATTGGAGTTGCGAGGGGCATTAGGGATTACGTTGTAAAGAGTGCCAGACTGTGAATATATCAAATCTAAGTGTTGGGCATGACGTATGTATTGGTCTTCTGTGACTGCACCACCTAAGGTGACATCCTTAGTGATTTGGGGGAGTAGGGACTTGCTGAACTAATTTTCTAAGATATAGTCTGGGAGGGGAGCCTTGACTAACCTCCGCCTACGTCTCCATTCATATATATGATCAGAGATGTGGGTGGCAGTATCCTAATGTAGTGAAGTGAGGAGCTATGTCCCAGTCTCATAGTGGATGGGTAGCTGTAAGTGCTTTAGGAATTCCATCGCTAGAGCGTCGAAGGTATTTACTGATGCGCGTGGTAACTCAATGTACCACTTAGCTGCGTTGCTAGTGAGGGTGTGGGGAAAAATACATAACCAGACACTATCATCTACCATGGAGTTAGAAACACACCAAGGATGATAGGTGGTGATATGGTTGTCTGGATCCTCCCCTTGTTTTCCGTCGAACTTGGGGATGCATGTTGGTATTTTATGCGGGATTGACGACTAAAGTAAGTTATGATAGATGGGGTCATTTGTAATTTTGTACAAGTTAGGGATATCCAACGTTGCCAAGAAAGGCAGAGTGTGTGGTGCCCATGACTTAGACCAAGGCGATGAGATATGACTTGAGGATCCTTCCAGTCCTCCCATTGTTTGAGTCCCAATATTATAATAGGCTATGTGGTATAGTAGTTACCTTGGGGTATGGCATTGTAATGTGGATTTCCATGGGGATTGTGATGTTGGGGTATCGAATTGTCCCCAGGATAACCCCTTGACTCATTTGAATTTGTGAGTAGGGTGCCCCCATGGATTGGTTGGGACCTCCTTGAGGATTCTCGCCTGCCATAGAACTAACCATATGTCCTTGATTGACATAAGGAACGTTCATGTCAATCAGTGACTAACCATGCATGCCTGAGAATGGAGGGGGAACTATTACGTTCCCGACCGATATGTGCATATTGGGAGTGCCTCCAAATACTTGAATCTGGGCATTTGAACTATACAATGGCTGTCGACCATATTGTTGGTTGACGGGAACCATGCTAATAGTGCGATATTGAGTGTTATAAGGAGCGTTGTATGTAGACCTTGTCGAATGTATACAGTTTGACACTAACGGGGTGGAACTTGGCATTGATTGGGTTCCACTTGTGGAGGATGTCATGTGAGTGTTTGTACTTGGGACAAATGGGATACCAGGGTTTGCCATCAACGGTGTGGTGGTGACTGCCAACTGGGGAAGTGGTGGAGGACCAAAAGTGTCCGTAAACTTCCACGACCCATTAGTCGTTGACAAGATGGATTGAAATGTTCCACTTAAAGAAACAGGGAGTACAGGTGCCACGGGAACCAAGAGTGGATCCAACGGATTCATGAGTGGAGGGTTAAATGGAGGAGGAAATTCTTCGGTAAAGAAATCCTCCGGCAAACTGGAGTCGTCGGTTGTCCAAACAGATTCTATGTGAGATCTAAGAGACTAATTCACCAAAGATGGGGAATTTGGTTTAGTGGAGCTCCGCTGATCTTCCACAATGAGTGGAGGAAGTCCTAACAATCGTCTAGATTGACAAAGAGGGCCAGATGTAACCACGGTGACCATTAATTTTTATCAATAAATTTTATCATGATATTTGTTAAAGTCTCAAATGATAACACTCGGGTGCCTAAAAAATATAAAAAATACACTAAGTTGATCAATCAGCAAACAGAAGGAAATGACCCTGTCTGATAAGCACCGATCACTAGAGATGAAACCCAGTATCACAATGAATAACAGAGAGGGTTGGCCAAATGTATAGTTATGATTACTCTTGAGCTTCACCCAAACCTCAGATTGAGGGGCCAAGTACTCTCATGAAGACGAGCACCCTCCCAGAAACTAAAGGCAGAGTAGGTCCATCTATGTTAGGTACCAGGGCAACCCGCCCCAGTCACCTTGTGTAAGTCCCTAAAAGCTTGGCCACTAAGGATACCTCAGATCATAGACACCACTGGGGGGGACATAGTTGCAAACAGTATGCTATGTGGCCAGGATACCTAAGTCCCTGACTGAGCTCCAAAATCCCCGAAGGGATCCCTAATACACAAAATACCCAAAGGAGTTACAAGAGAAGGCAGGCACACTTATAATCCGACGTTGTCTCGTATTTAGCTTTGCTTTGACTGGAGTGGTCCCAATAGTATGAGTGCAGCAAGAATTTTCTCTCTTTTAATGACACTAGTTTTGGTTTCTGATCTTGGGCAGTTTACTGACATTGCCTATCCCAAGATCCTAGCCTGAACTAATGTTTGTTTGCTCAATAAAGAGTTACTAATTGATTTTAGGTAAATTTTATGTGTACTTTTTTTTTACTGTCTTCGGTAGGCGAGTTGACATATGAAATGTGATGGGACTCTGACTCAAAAATCATGCAGAAGACAATGCTTTAAAAAATATCCAATTCGATGAAAACAAGTTGTATTCTACAGGTGAGAGTTTTTCACATATTCATATTTGTTCCATGCATCCTAGTCATTATAACACATGCATAACCAACAAAAATCTTTCCAATGCTTTTCTAACAACTACTTGAAACCAAAATAAAGCAGCTTTTAACTAGCTAAACAGAAGAATGAATAACAAATGTGGATCTTTCTTTCAAAAAAAATGTTTTAAGAAAGAAAATATACTTATTTCCTAAAAAAAATAAAAAAATATTTCAAGACACCGATCTTGCAAACAAAATGCAGTTACAAACCCTCTTTCAGTCCCTGACAGGCTTCCTATCCCCTTGAGTTTGCAGACACGGCTATATATGAAGATTTAAGGGAGTAATGCTCTATAGTAGTGGCCATAGAAAGTTACTGGGTCCACTAACGCTCTATGTATGCAAACATAGAGCTTTATAAAGCATGTGTAGTCTACTAACCTGCATTAGTGTGGGAAAATAGATCAAAATAGGACCTCCTTGATCAGATTCAAGGCTAAATATGTGAAGGAATAATGCAACAAGGTTTTGGTGGGTCAGAAAGGGAATGCAGAAGTATAGGGAGGTCTTAGAAGGAGGAGGAAATTGAGAATTGTCCAGGTAAAATTGGAACTAGATGTATAGTCCCCAACGGAGTCGCCAATTCTGCTATAGGATAAAATGCACAGTGTATGGAGAATGGAGATACCCTCAAGGGTCTTCCTGGGACCCTTGGCAGACTATAAGATTATCTGTAGCCATCACAAAGTTACATGCATGTCCATAAACATTAACTAACTATCAAAGCAAAACAGATGGATTACCTCAAGCCTCTGTGTAGATTTGATGGAGAGCTCCATGCAGCTAGGTGGAAGTCCCCTGAGCCGGCTCCAGTTCAAGTCGTGCACATAGAAGAGACAAGAATAATCACAACATACAACCTTGATAACTAATACATGAATACATAAAAGACATCTATTTACACATAACTAAGCTACTCATGATAAAAGGTATTGGACACACAAACAAATGAATGATAGTACCAACACCACAGAGTAGACAGTACAACTACAGTTCTATATTAATGTCGGAAGAGTGATTACAACTATTTATTGCATTAGCCTCCCCTTACCCCTCTTGCTTCTCTCTCTCTCCCCCTTCTTACCAACTTCTTATGCTTAGATTTGAGACTATGCTCAACAATCAAGTAAGCTATCATTTCAAATGATCTGACCTCCATCACCATAGCCCTAGCTTTGCTTATGTAGAAATTGAGTTAGGGTTTCCCAGTTCCTCCATGAGTTCCTTAAGGTAAAAGCAATGAAGTTGTCATGCTTTTTAGCTCTTTCCCATTTGCCTCCTTCATTAGGATTAGAAATCCCCCAAATAGGTTGAACTTGAGATGTTTCCTTGCTTTTCTTGAGTAGATTTAGGAGCAAATATCTAGATATTTATGAGTTAATTCACTTCTTTTTCCTTTAGAACTTCATTAGGATCCACTAACGTTGTTCCCGAACTAACAACTAGAGTTAGTAGGGTCACTAATGCTCCCTTAGGCTTACAGAGAAGCTTTATAAAGCAGGTTGTCAGTGTATAGCCAGTGTTAATGTGGAAACAAGGCATGTGATCTTAGTCTTTGCTTCAACTATCATGTCTTTCCCCTCTAAGCTGATGAGGGGGTCATTTTACTATATAACAATACGCGCATCTTCCCGTGGAGTAGTCCACACAGATGTGGCAGTTGCAAACAAAAAGTGAACAGATATCACATACAACACAGAAGGGAATAGTCCACACGAGTGTGACGGTCACTATAACAAGTTTACAAGAATGAATCTGTCGAGTGTCTAGTGGAATACTCCACAAGGGTGAGACAATGTTAGCAAATGATCCCACACATTTCCAGCAACATATGCACTAAAACAACCGAAATAGTTCAATTGTCTTAATACAAGATAAAGAAACATGCATTACAAGTGTCCAAAGAATAGTCTTACAAATGAATACAATATGTGTGAAAATATGCTGGCATGTTAACGGGGTTCTAAATTAATAGAAAGTTCCAAGACACATCCGTAAACCATACAACACTAACACTGATAGCAGGGAGTTGGAGCCACTGCTCACTCCTTAAAGAAAAGACTACAACCTCTCAAGGCTATGTGGGAGGAGCCAAGGCGAAAATTCCTTTGCATGTACCATTGTGACTCTTCTAATTTCCTCATGACTATTTGACTTACATGAATCTTCAACTTCACATGTGGGTCTCTTGGACTTCCATGTTATATTACATTGATTACAACAGTATGGCCCACAGTAGTGATGTGGCCGAGATGACTCATCACATGACTTGGCATGAAAATTTTGGTGTTTTCATGCTAATGGGGGTGTCCATGTCGAGATGGAGTGCTACTGAATGATGACTATGCTCTTGGTATATCATAGCTTCACCTTGTCATGGCAAGGTGTGCGGAGTCTTTGATGGAATTGGTTTTCGCTTGATGTTTCTTGTACATGTATCCCCTTCATTGGTACTTGGCATGCTTCATGTGTTCATCCGTTTGTGAAAAAGTCTCCTAACATGTGCTTGTTATTCATCCCGTTCATCATCGTGCCATGTATCATTCATGTACTTTTATCTGTAATCACTCATGAAAAGACGACATCAAATCCAAAAATCCCCTAGTCTACCATGATGCATCATCTTTTCTTTTCAGGTGTAAGTGACCAGGAGAGAGGACAAGGATCTGAAACTGCACAAAGCACATTTGAGTCTTGGATGCGAGGCTCTGGGGCACTATCAAGAAAAAATTTTCAGAGGTCATTGGGAGGCTGGGGTGAGCAGTCTGGAATATCAGTGACATTCTATGATATCTGGCTTAGCTAGGAGGAAGAACTGTGTAAATTTTCTCGGGAAGGTAGTACAGGCAGCAGAGGACATTGGTAGTGAAAATTGTGCAGATTTTTAGGGGAGGCTGAGAGCGAGCTGTGGGAGCTTGCTGGCTAAAACTGCACAGAACTGGGATGCAACAATGTAGGACATGTCTGCACAGTTTTTGGGCTGAGCGGGGTGTCGGGAAGCTGGTGAAAAATCCAAGAAATCTGCAAAATTTTTAGGAGGAGTAGTCGACCGACTAGCAAGGGGACTAACTGACAAAACTGCGCAATTTTTAGAGATAGTGCAGTGACAAGCAGCGAGTGCATGTCCCTCTTGTTTGTGCAATTTCTTCAGTCATTGAAGGGAGGCATGCTGACAGCTTCTGCGCAATTTCTTGGAGGAGTGAAGCTTGGGGTTACTGCCTAGTCAAACTCGCTAGTTGCCTAGTGGGAGGCTTGATGGCTAGGCTTGCGGGTATCACAGATTGAGATAGCTTATTGCAAAACATTTGCACTATTACGGGTAAAAATCACCTATTTTGATTCAAGGATTGCATAGTGCATACTTCCTCGGAGGCCGCTTCTTGCTCTGCGCAATTCTTGGCAGTAGTACTTTGTCACTGAGGGTTGAGACTGTAGAGTGTGACTCAGTGGAAGTCTGGCTAATGGAGCCTGGTCCGGTCAACAGATATTAGGAAAAAAAATTAAGTGTGTGAGCGAGTGAACTCGTGCATACATGAGCTTGCAAACACACACTCAACATGACTTGACGACAAAACATCTCAAACCAACAAGACAACATATGATCATTGTGACTAACCAAAGGATGCGAGTGACAAGCGTGACAATTAAGATAGATCGTTGAATGACCATGATGATATTTGTGTGACATTTCATTCGAATTCATGTGTGAGTGCGATAGATGCTTACATAGTGAATACAACTTGTACGCATGAAGACATACCTTGAACATATCCAGAACAAGACTACAAGCATGATATTGCAACCAACATTCTAAAACATGACCCATGAATAGTCAAGCATAGAGGGCATAAATACTCGACACAAGCTCATGGGATGAGCCCAAGTATTTGCAAACATCAAGGGAAAAACCAAGGAAGGCTATGAAATTGGATGCATGTCAAAATTTTGGAGACTATTGTAGTCGCTGCAATAGGACTATAGATGACCATGGTTGTGAAAATATGACATTGGACCAGGGGATTGATAAACCCAAGGTATATGAACCCTTATATTGATAAATCCAAGGGATTTATATTATAAAACTAAGGGATTAATTCTAAAAGCCCAAGATACTATAAACCCAAGGGATTAATATTATAAAGCCAAGGTATATAAACCCTAATATAAATATTATAAACCTAAGGGAATAATAAACCTAAGGGATTAATAGTAAAAACCCAAGGGAGTCATATTAAACCCAGTGGATAAATATTATAAACCCAAGGTATATAAACCCTAAAAGGAAATTATAAACCCTAAAATTAATATGTTTCACCATGGTTGACCACGACTGATTTTCATATTGACACAATATTTTTCACAATGTGACGTTGGACTATGGTTGACCATGATTGGTTTTCATATTGAGATAACATTTATAAATTTTTCTTTTGGTCTTCAATTTTTTTAATTCCCATGTTATATCAACCTTTGTGTTATGTATCATGTGTGCCTCATCACAAATGAGTAAATCAAGATTCGGGACAATTCCACAAAGCCTCACAAATAATATTTGCAACATCATTTTCTTTCACATATTTCCCTAAAGATAATTGTTTAAATTTTTCATTGCCTCATAATAGAAGCCCTCCTTTTTTCTTCCATTCTTTTAATAACCATGCTTTCTCCGTATTCTCCCTCGAAACATCCTCAAGCTTTAAAATTGGTAAAAGGCCTAAATCCAAAGTTTTCCATTTGGAAAAATCTTGTCTCCAGTTACGCAGTATATTCACTTGTGTTATGATAAGGGAATACTTCAAACCTAGATTCATGGACTGCATATTAGTACATTTAAGAGTTATAACTTGCAACACATTCCCAATTCGCATACTGTGCCAAAATGCAACCAGGACCCTTGTCTGAAGGCCTCATCTTACTTGTTGATTGAATACAATTTTTCCACATGAAGCATATGCCAACAATCTAGTGAGGTTTCAAGATACATGATATAGATGGAGATATTATTACTTCTGCATCACTTTTCTTATGGAAACATTAATAATAAATCCTTCAGAAGCATTACTGAGTAATTCATTTTCCTTGATCCATGATTTTTCTTCACATCCACTGGATTATCCCTCTGACCATTGTTCAAACATTGAACATTCTTGCAACATCTTAAGGTGGTCTTGGCACTCCTTCTCAATCACATTATTTTTCTTTGTTTCTTCGCCAAGCTTAGCATCATCGATGATCCTCTAGATTCTCTTTCCTCCCAATCTTTTGCAAACATCCAAAGCAGGAAGTTTGTCATTTGAAGATGCAAAATCACTATTAGAAGTCGACCGAGAGTGGCTTGATATCTTGGCAGCCTTATTATGGGAATATTCTAGTGAAGCTAGTGGATTATGGTCATAGCAAAAGTAGAACCATTATGAGCTAGTTATTTCTTTCATTTTTCTTTCTCCAAAATTTCATGTTATGCACTTGTCACAAAAAACTCTTTCACATGTGCCATAGTAGATTAGCGAACCCCCTTTCCCAAACCAATGGAAGAATGATTTTGAAACATCAAGATCCTTCTCATCTATAACAATATTTTCACTCTTTACATATTATAACTCCAAGCAATGGATGTTGAATCACTTTGGATGCTTTCAGTAATATGCCACATGTTATGCATTGAATGTCTCTAAGACCCTTATATGTATCTAATCGTAATATATCTTAATGAGGAAATTTTTCATTGGTGATCATTTTAAAATCAACAACTTTGTGATTTAAATCAATTGACTTGATTTCATTACATAATTAGCCATAGCGAGGATCCTGAAATCCATTTCTAGTATTCGAATAATCATCACTATTAATATGCATAGTCTGACTCCTCTTGTTACCAAACTCAGAGTCTTGCTAGTATCTGATTAATCATCACTATTAATATTCATAGTCTAACTCCTCTTATTACCAAACTCAGATAAACAAATTACCAAGGAAGATATTTTAGCAAATTTAAGATGGGAAGATATCTTAAACAAATCCATAGTAGATATGTGGCTCACAAATTTACTGCACCCATATGGGTTTATAAAATTTGCGTCAATTTTTCATTTTGATTACCATTAATGCAATAGAATCTAAATTCTATACCATTCACAATCTCTGACAAGGGTTCAACGTTACATATTCCATTCACAGATGTTGTGCTCACATTAAAATTTTGAATATCATCATTAGTTGTCTCCTTTCTACTGCATCCATTCCTTCTCCATTTCAGATGTCTTTGCATTTTATGAGCCCTTTGAACATCTTCTACTTTAACTGTTTTGAATCTACTCTTTTTCTCTTTGGTTGGAGCACACTCCTCATTTTATATTGTCGCTGCATAAACTGAATTTCTTGAGCAGATATGAAGGTCATTTATTTCCTCCACATCATTAACACTAGGAAGCTTCAGGCCCATATTTGTTTCTTGTTTAGGGATGGAAGCTAAGTACATGTATGCCCACTCTTTGGAATGAAAAGCATTTCTTTTATTGATATCATTTTATATTTCAAACAAATTATCCACTAAGTCCCAATCCTTATCCTCTATGCTTTCTCTTATATCTTTATTACCATCTTCAATAGCCAACTTTTTAATAATAAAACCACTAGCTCATTCCTTCAACAATTTTATGGATTCCACACAATAAGTAAATACTATTATTATAAGTGGTCAATTTCTGGACACTAAAACTTCCATTGAGGTTGAAATAGAGACACAGATATTGACAGCCACCCCTTGGACTGACTAGTTTATATTATTTTTGTTTTACAATTCATATGTTTGTGTTCCTGTTATTTATGATATCAAATATCTTTTTAAGTAATGTTCATATCCTTCAAAAAAAATTCTCTTGGGTTCAATGCATTATATCCTCAATCTCAACACTTGATGAGAATGCATGGGTTCGTCTAATCAGTTAACAAGTCATATTTTATTTAATCCCTTGTAGTTTTCTTAGTTCTAGGATCCTCAGATAATCTGGTTATGGTTTGATTATATGGTACAAGGTTTTTGTAATACATAATTAGGTAGTATACAAACACTTGTACCTAATTGTTGCTACGTTGGTGTTCTGGATTCAAATCCCAATATCCTATTTCTTGTAGAGGTTCTTATTTTGTCTCAAAATGAATGTTATAGAGGCAGGGGTTTCTCTTTTCTATCAAAATAAATTTCATAGAGATAGGAGATTTTCTATTTTCACATTCTCTTATGTGTTATTATATCTACTTCTTCAATTTAACAATTTAGGAGAAAGGGGATTTTATTCTCTTGTGAGTTATAATTACAATTTTATCAAACTCCTGGATGTACATATACTATCCATAGGATATTAAGGACCTCAACCATTTGTAAAATTCTTCAGGTAATTTCTTTCGCTTCTGAATTCTTAAAATGAACAATTATTCTTTATTGAGATGATGATATTTGTGTTTTTTTTGTCGAAATTGACTAGATGAAGTGATTTAGGAAGCCTTCTAAAATACTTTGATAAATCTATCATCCACATGCTATCCTTAATATTAATTATAAAATATGGATCATATGCACAATATACCTTTTCGTATGAAACTTTATGCAATTGCTATAAGATGATTATTTTATTTGTCATCCATTGTTTTCAGAGTTTGTTAGATTCCATCACTCAAGCTTGATGTTGAACTCCTACCTAGTACTATTGCCGAAGAGAAGCACTTGCTATCACTACATCATTTGGATGAGACTCTTCAAGATGTTACACTAGCTCTCAAAGTGCATAAACATTGAGTTAGAGCTCAATATGACAAACATGTCAAGCCTTGTTCTTACCAAGAGGGTGATTTTGTTTTAGTTTACGATCAAAAGTACGACCTCTTAAGGGAAGGAACACTTCAACCTATGTGGATCTATCCCTATCTTTTGACTAAGTTCCTTTCCAAAGGTTCATATGAACTTTAGGATTGTGATGTAATCCTGCTCGGTGAGCCCTGCAACAGGCTCTATATCAAAAAGTATATTTCCTGGTGCTACGTTAAGTATATACTTTCTAATTTTATTTATATAAGTTTTGTTTCATTTGGGGTGTCTAGTTTCTTTTTGATTTAGTTGGTTATTTATCTGATGCGTGTGTCTTATTTCGCACATATGTCAACTTCACTCTTTCCTTACGTCAGATATCTGGATTGTGCTAGTTGTCACACGCAGCACATTGCATTAGATTCTTGGGTTCTTTATAAACCGCAGTTCGAGCTATTTAGTTCTCGAAGGGGTCTTCCTTATTAATTCTACTAAAAATATTTTTGAGTATATGTCCATCATCGAGATCCTTACAGAGGCTATATCTCTTGGCATCTCAAATTTAGTGGTCAAGCTAGACTCCTAGCTGGTTGTTATGCATTTTAACAAACATTATCACGTTCAAATCCAATTTTATTGCATCATTTTTTAAGAGTAAGCATTTTAGCAGGTCATTTTGAGTTTCTTACTTATGAACACCTTCCAAGATAATCAAATGCATTAGCTAATTCCTTAGTAAATTATGTATTGGATGATCATCTTTCACACTCTTTTTAGTTTCATGCATGAATGTACAGTTTCATTGTAAAATTTTACATAAAAAACATCAAATACACCAAAAATTTCCAAAACACACACACACACACATATGTAGATGGTTTCTAGTCTTTTACATCCAGAAATTTTTCAAAACTTGGCTGTTTTATACAAAATGGATTCACTGAGCTTCACACTAACACCTTATGACTATCCCCTATCCTCTACTCTTGTTGGGCACGTTACTCATGGTAACAGATCACAACTCTAGACAACATGCAAAGAGGCACCAAAACTCTCTCTCGTACACCCATTATGTGTTCCTACAAATGAATATGTATCTCTCTCATGGGAAGAGGTGACACACCCATGTGAAGACCTTCAAGGTTCCTAGAAATCTCATGAAGACTTTGTGTGTCATCTCCCTCTTCGGATGTTTTCATGGCCTCTGCTACTAATCCATGCCTAAGTAGTTGATCATCACACCTTGCATGCCGAGGTATACTTGCAGGATGAACAATCACCAAATCTGTGTCATGACAATTTTTGTGTCGAATTATTTTCACCCTTAACACAAAAATTGCATAAAATTCAAAAGTCAAAAAATACTTTTATCATTGCTTCTTCTTCTCACGTAGTGGTCCCCATTGTGTGTTGGGTGCAAAAACTAACTCCGCAATGCATGAATAGTTAATCACATCATACGGGAAGCTCTTAATCATGGGAATCGAGCCTTGTAGCGAGTCAAAGAAGTCATCATCAAAATAGTTCTTGATAGTTCTGCCACTTGTCTGGGGTAGTAAGGTTTCCCACATATCTTTTCTAATATCCCTTGGACCTACTATCACTATACTCAACCTTGGCCTCAAAACTGGCATTATCTTTAGCACAAAGGAGGAATTTAATGTGACATACCCAAATTATCTTTGGGCCCGAGTCTTGCAAGTTGTCAACTCTCCTTTCACTTGACAGAAGACACTCTTGCACTAACCAAACATCTAGGGTTGCAAGCAATCTAATGATAGTAAATTTTGGGCTTTGGTAGCCACGTGTTGGCTCTTAGCCCCTGCCATTCGAACTATCATCTATAGTATATACCTCAATGGTCTTCCAATCACCTATTCCATTGGAATTTTGTTGTTGACTGGATAGTTTCCTGGTGTGCAATAGGTGCAGATCAAATCTAGAGTGGTTCTAGAATTTGCTCAACCTTCTGTCAAATTTGTCAGCGCACCTCTACATGACAAGCCAATGAGGAAATAAATTTCATCTCACTCAATTAAGAGCTTAACGTCCTCAATGTTGAACACCCTCTTATGTTAATCCCACTGCTGCAATACTGAACTCAAGAGATACTCTTGACCCTTCATTAGATCAAGTATAACATATTTAGGCAAACCACATCATCTTAGAATCGACAAGCATGCTAGATCATTTAACATTTAAAATTCCTCCTGATCATGGGCTCTTTCTCTCTAAAGGTTCATTTTGATCAGTTGATTCCACATCATAGAAACCCTTAGTTATTTTTTTCCAATTGTGTAGCCCTGTAAATGGAGAAATTTGACTTCTCCTTGCACCTGGCCACTTAACGCAACCACCTTTTACCCCATACGGCATGCTAATGCGTCCCATCAGCCTAGGTGACTATGTTATCCAACCAAGACAGTTAGTGCAAGCCTAGAAACTTAAAATAACCAATGAAAATTAAATTTTAGGGAATCAATTGCTAGCTTAGGATCAATGCTCTTACTTGGAACTAACAGGAAGTCGAATAGTTGCCAGATTTACATATAATCCCTTGCAGAACATGTGCTCATTTTTCTCCTCCAAAGTGATCCCACCAACTCAAGCTAGTGTAAATGATGACCTAATTTCCTTCTTATAATACTACAGAGGTATGACTCAACCCAACTTGTATCGCTTATAAGCAATGTTTCCTCATTTTTGTTTCTAATACTCCTGGTAACTATTTTTGCAAATAATTTTATATAGTCTGATGTTGTTTAAAGTGAATTTTTGCAAAATTGGCCAACAATGTCTTAGGATGAGCATATTCATTTTAGGGACTTTTTCTTTCTCATTAAATGAAAAAACCCCTAATTACCTATTTCGGGCTTGTAAAACGTCTACGAAATAGATTTGAGTGATAATTTTTCTCTCTTTTTCTCGCTCTATAAAATTAAAATAATGCTACAAGTTTTCTTCATTTGATTTATTTTAAATTTTATGAAGAATATTGAGTTCACTCCATTCCCCTCGTACTCCTAACAAAATGAGGTGGACGTCTATTAAGCATAGGTTTATCACTTTATTCGAACTCAATGGATTACCTATGGAAAAGGAACCTTGATGGGTATACTATTAACGCTTTTTTGCACCTAGTCATCAGCCATGAAAAAGGAACCTCTTGGATTCATCTTTATGATCTTTTCAGACTCTATAAATATGAAAAGACTTTCGATTTTACCTTTTTTGGACTCGTTAAACCTAAACAAATTGGAAAAACATTTGATAGAAGAGTGGTTACACTATCTATATTTTGAAGGAATTTTTTGTAGCAGTGTCTTGTCAATCCATTAAGCATGGTACCTTCTCAACATATTTGTCTTTTGTGTCAGCTTCCCTGTGATCTCTACCATTTTATGATTCTTTCCCTGATACCCAGACGTCCTGGCATCTTTGTGTCTACCTCCTCCCCGTGTTCTTGAGTCTAAGATGCCCGGTCTTCCTAGTGTCATGCCTTCTATTGTTTAAGGGATCATCCTACTCTATTCTTCTTGTATCAACCATTCACTCATATGCCATATTTATCTTGAGTAATTTTACCCCGTTATTCTAAACTATCTCCAAAACATAGAGAAACACTTCAGTACCCTAGAACTTGCAGTCCTCAGTAGCAGGTATTCCTATGTTTGATTAGAGGTTTTGATCACTGGCTCCGTTTT
Organism: Pinus taeda; assembly: GCA_000404065.3. NCBI lineage: Eukaryota > Viridiplantae > Streptophyta > Pinopsida > Pinales > Pinaceae > Pinus > Pinus taeda. The sequence continues at coordinate 164,959 of APFE031207491.1, read as the reverse complement.
GAATGATTCTACGAGTTTTTGATGCCAAGACATCTTATCACACTCACTAGACTATGTTGTGCATCTTGGAGACCATCACCCATATTGGTGGCCATCCTCCCTTTTGCTAATGGTTTTCATCATTGACTAGTAATCATATGACTTCTCACATGTTCAACCTCAACTTCTATATTCAAATATGTAGGAAAATGTTATTTTTGGAAGCGAAGACCAATACCTTGGGTAGAGGCTTACATCACTCAACATTGTTTCCTCTCCCAAGATACGGCTATTGTTTTCAGATACAACTTACCATATTGATCACTTTATGATAACAATCTACATTATGCCTATCTTTGGACGCGATAGTCATACCATATTTACAAATCACTCTGATTTTTCTACTAATCATGGGAATGCCCGAATTAGGAAATATGTATATATTTTGACATATGTTGTTTCTTTCAGACCTCCTTCAGTTCTGCAACTCTGACACTCTCTTTAATGATAGTAGGTAGAGTATTTGTGCCATCATATTATTATCTGACATCACACTTTAGGGCACATTTGTTATACTAGAAAATACCTCCTCATCATCTGAGAGGAGAAGACCAACTTCGATTGGAAGAAAACCTATGTTAAAGGCTTGTTTTGCATGGTAACGCACTTGCGAAACTAGCATAAATTGTGCTAATGTGATCCATCATCCCAACCACCACGTTAACCTAGGAATGAATGCTTCATTTTTCCTATAGGGCCATACTTGACTTTCTTGATTTCCCGAAGGAAAAAAAACTTGAGTTAGCTCACTGACACTCTGCCTTTTACTCAAGGTTGACTCAAAAAAGATGCAAAGATTCACCTCAGACTTGTCTTTGGAAATTTCTTATCCTAACAAATGAACAGGTAAATAGTAACAAAGTAGAAGAAACATATAGCTTTTTCCCAAAGGGAACGTGTGAAGAGATGTGCAAAAGTTGAGCCTCCCATCACCTATATCTTGGAGGCTAGGCCACTGTAATAGGGATCCAAATTTATGCACAGTTATTCTATTGAGACACCGTTGAGAGAGAGAGAGAGAGAGAGAGAGGGAATAGGAGCTGAAGGAAGACTTTTTGCAACAATCATGATTGTAATCATTATTCTTAGAGTTAATAATATAGATCTATTGTCGTTCTATCTATGTCATGACCTTGATACTTTCTTTTTGTGTATGTTGATCTAATGGTGATACTAATTCTTTGTTATTGATGGATTCAATTCTTATATGATGTGATACGTTAATGTATTGAATTGTTGAGGCTTATATATGTTTTGAAGATAACTTGGTGTCTATCTTGTGTGTCGATCTCAATCTAGGAGTTGGCTAAGAATTCTCTCTCTGTCACATTGAAAGCTCTAGCAAATTTGTGCCAAGGACAAGTAGGTAACTCCTCACCATTACTTTGTCAATTCTCAGTTAACATTACATGCTTGAATATATCTTTGAACAGTTGCAAGTCCCTTGATCCATCTTCCTTAGGTTTTGGGAAGCTTGAGAGGGTTTTTTGTCCATCACCCATGCATTAATCCCTACAACACCAACCCCTACCTCAATTAGACATTATACGATGAGGAAATTCAAAATTTCTTTAGCTAGATTAGAGTGGTTTAGAGTCACTTGAAGGTAAGATACTTGAATGCGTTATTCATTTCCAATCCCATATGGTATTTTCCTAAGATTGGTCACTAGGATTACCTTCATCCCATGGGGGTGGTCGAGTATTGAGCTTCCTTGTAGTCAACCAATGCACGGGATTCCCTACCATGATTTTGGTATCCTCGAGGACAACCGCTCGCAAGATGACCTAACATAACCCCCTCTGAATCGGGTTTCCGACGCACTCTAGCTTTGGACCGTGGGATGGTGAAAGATTTTAAGCTCCCTGATATGTCATCTTCTATGTCTCAATGAAAGGGATTGATGGGTGTTACTGGAAGCATATCCCACTAAACCTACACCTAAACTACAAATATTTTTTGGCCCTAGTGTCCAAGTGGGCTTAATCTATGTAGGTTGAATTATTAAGGTGTAGTGTTTCAATTCTTGTCTTGGAGGTGTTAACCAAGCTCACGTTCGCTTAGGGTGCGAGCGTGTGAAAATAATGTGTCAAGTGGATGATTTTATTGAGCATGTTTTATGATGCCATGTGATGCTGAAAATAAAGTGTTGAAATACTATAAATAATGTTGAAAATGACAGAAAAATAAACATCCAATCAAGCACACAAAACCCCACCCAAAAAGGTTATCAAGCAACTAAGCGAGAGGGGGAAAACGAGCTACTAAAATAAACATAAAATGCCTTAAATACATAATGTCAAAGGGATTGAGATCTTTAGGTACTAATATTCTGTAAATGGTGTAGACAAACAACAAAAATCAGAGGTGAAAAATGCTGCAAAGGATAGGTATGAAGCCTAAAACCTAGGATACTCAAGGGGATCCTAAGGGGCAAAAGGTGAAACCTAAAATCTAAATGGAGAAAATGTATAATAAACCTATCCAAAAGTGTCGAAATTTAATGGCTCTGACTCTAAAAATCAGTGGTTGAAAATGTTGAAATGTAGACTCCTCACTCAGCCAATCACTTCCTAACAATGTGGAGGTGTACTTTAAACCCTAGGGACATTTGTCCTCAATCAAAGAGAAAATCTAAGAGAATCTAGGCCTAGGGAAGTTTGAATAATCTAGGTGGCTCCAAACACATGCAGAAGTCCCAAAGGACTCATAAAGGGTCAAAACTCAAAGTGGTCAGATCGCTCCCAAACCAACACGAGATTGAAGTGCTCATCACCTTGATTCCAATGGTGCAAACATCACTCAGTTCTCAGCTTGTATGAGGGAGAAAGGTCCAGTCAAAGTTTTGGTCAAAGTTAGGTAGTAGGCCAGGTTTAAGTGTCCTACAAATTCACCGTCAACTAGCGTGGGAACCTAGCTCCCAAAAGTGAGCGAATTTGTTGGATAATTAATTTGTCTAGTATCCCTTATATTGGACAAAATAAAAGAAATGACTATTATATTGTAAAATAAATATTAAAAAGGTGGCGGGCCATGACCCCGCTGAACCTCCAACCACCGTGAC
>APFE031207491.1:134848-153807 GCA_000404065.3 Pinus taeda | reverse complement strand
ATTAGCGAATCCCTCAGGATCTCTGATCCTGAGGGATCGCTGCTTTAGCTTATCTTTTGTATCTAAATATCTCCGTCATTTCTGTTATATAAAGACACCACGCCATTGAGCGTGGAGGGGGAATGATGGAAGAATGATAGAGAAATGATGGACAACGATGGTGGATTATTCCTGATAGGATAGGGATTGTTGCATGCTGTAGCTTTTGCTGTTGTAATGATTCCACAATTGGCTGATTAATAAATGAATTGGGAGTTGCTGTTCACTCTTCTCATTCTGAAGTGACCCCGCAGCATCCGCTGGCAGCTAAGGGCCCAGCCTCCAGTGGAGTACGCTGCTGCTGTATTATATCTTTATGCTTCATGTGTGGTTTGATTTCTTTCTTTCACTCTATTCAGTAATCTGATGCCTTTTACTGTTTTACATATCAACGCTATTATATATATTTGATTGGATACTATTGTTATTTTCAACAGGAATGCTATGTTATCATTTCAACCTTGTATCACATTTCTATTCCTTTTGATAATTGATATAACATTGTTGTTCCTTACAGATTGACATTCGATTACAGATTAAACCGCGCTGTATGTTCCTAAATTGGTACAACTGTGTGATGTATTATTAATTTGTGACTGCCGTTTATTCGGGATTGCTATTCCGTTACAATTGCTGTTACTCTATAACTGTGATTCATGCATATTGTACCGAAGCTTAGATTACCGTCCCTTTTAATGATAAGTGTGTTGCGTGCTTGATTTGGATTGTTGTACATTCATATTCAGTTTCTATTCCATTTCTGAATTGTTATTTCATTTCTATGGCTGTTCTATTTCCTTTTGCTATTTCATTTTACTTTCTGCCATTCCATTTACTTGCATTTATTGTTTTAGTGTGAGAGAAGGTCTAAAGCTGTAGTGAGTCAGCAAGTCGTTGCTTAGCTCCCAGATCTTTGGTCCATGCTCTAATTTCCTTTCCATTTACTTGCATTTACTGTTTTAGTGTGGGAGGAGGATCAAGGCTGTCGTGAGACACAGCAGACGCTATTATGCTCCCAGATCCATGATCCATACTCTAATTCCTTTTTCTTCATCAATTTCTAGAGGAATGAGTTATTGTTACTGTATCCTCGATTGGTGGTTATTTGAATGAATGATTTAGTTTCTTGCTGTTCAAATTAGATTTTGTTTCCAGCTTTCATTTACTTTTGCATTTTAAGCACTATACTACAAAACATTACTCTTGGGTAAATAGCCGCCTCAGACTGAGTACACTCTTGAAATAAAAAGTCGTCCCTGGGTTGATAATTAATGTGAAGGTAATTAGGGGTTCAAAAGACACCTATTTATCGCTCCACAATTGCAACCACCGAAGTAGAGAGAAGGTTAGATGTGTGAAGCAGTGGGAGTGTAGGGCAAATATTTTCCTGGGTTATCTCTATTCCTATGAGGCATTAGAGGAAATCTTTTTGGTTGGTTTTTGTTTCTTTTTCCCCACATTGAAAGTAACTACAAAAACTGAAATTGTGATTGAACAGAACAAATTGCAACTAGCTGAAATGGAATTGCTGAATGGAAATTTGTAGAATTGAAAAGGAAAGCAAGGAAATGCAGAACTAAAAGAAAATAAATGACTAGTCTACTTTTGCTGAAATAAACTATTAGAAGAATGTTGCAATAGGAAATAGAAGAAAGCAATAATCACATAATACTCTAACACTTCCCTAGAAATGGCACCAAAAAGTGGTGAGCGCCAGTATTGCAGCAAGAATGCTACAACTCCTCGACTACCAACTTTACTTTTATCAACCCGGTAGTTTGTAACAAACTTGGAAGCGTCGGTGCTGTATGCGCAAGTACTAGTTCTCACAGCAGGTTATCACTTGGTCAGCCGATGCAAGATCACTGGGAGTTCAAGCTAGCTTCTATAGATTTTAGAAGAAGCTCTATGTGTGATGAAAGGAAATAAGGATTACTCTACAGATGTTATTCTAACTGTAGAAAGGAGAAAGACTCGAATGTAAAGCAAAACCTGGTAAACCCTAATTAACAAGCTAATTCTACTTTTTCAAAAACACTATGAAAACCATGAAAGGAATGCCATTACCTACTCAAGGAAGTAAAAAACATCTAACCATGTTATTTTTGGAAGTAAATAATCAAACAACATACTTTTGGATTTTTATGTGAATTTAATCATGCATCTAATTTATTGTGTGTGAGTGTGGTAGCGAACTGGTGGTGTTAGAGGGTGGTTTTGGAGCTTGGGAGGATGTAGGATGGTGTGTATGGGTCCTAGGAGGTCTTAAGTGGCATTTTGGAGGCTTTTCCCACATTTTTCCTTCAAAAGAAAGCCTACAGGAAAAACTACAGGAGGACACAGGAAAACTACAGGAGGAAAACAAGGAAACTACAGGAGGCTATAGGAGGATGCCGAGAGCAATTTTCGCTGTTTTGATGGTGTGAGAGTGGGTGGAAAAGGTGGATGAAGGTTGGAATGAGGTGTTAGGGCACCTAAGGTCTACCATGAATCACCAGGAGAGATAAAGATGATTGGGTTTGCTCAAGTAGAGAGGAAGAAGTTCTATGAAAAATGGAGGAAACTAGGGCATAATTAAGGTGAAGTTTGGGAGACCCGTACGGCATGGATCAGATGGAGGGTGTGATTTCTGGTGAACTAACCTACTGCTTGAAGAGATATTCTATATAGAAACTGACAGTCAACCAAGTAAATCAAGCAACCAATGAAATGAGTGCATCTAGGAAAAATAAAGTCTTGCATTAAAATGGCCTAAACTATGATGTATAGAATGAAATGTTGTGAAATGTTGTAAGAAAGGAAAGCATGCAAAAGGACTATTGTAAATTAGGAAGTGGACATGATAAAGAAGATCTAAAGCGAAGAAAATCTGGACTATCAACCTACTAAAGCACTACAAACACTAGAAGTCCTAGGAATGAGGAAAATCTATGTTTTTTGGGAAACAAGAGGGTCTTTGCCTCAAATCATGGTCCGAGAGGGAGGAAAAGAGGCCAAGGCACTATTTATGGCCTTTTTGAATCTTATCTAACCACTGCTTAATCTACTATAGAAAGCATAAATGGAAGCAAGCTGCTAAATCATCAAAAGCAACCTATTTTTAACCATAAGCAAAATACATCTAACATAAAATTAATATACAAACTAAAGTAAAGCATACAAATACAAGTAAAGAGAAGCTTGGATGCTTGGATTGGGCCCTAACCCAAGAGCTTCATCCCTTGGAGGTAACTTAGTGCTAGCTCAAAAAGGATTCCATCTTCATTATCAAAAAAATAGTAAGATTACATAAAACTGTAAAAAATAGTAAGCTCGAAATTTGAGAAGAATTTTCACAAGAAAAAATTTGAACCTAGTGAGGCCCTAGGCCTCTCTACTTATACATCTAATGCTACCAATAGCTTCCTTAAAATCAGGGAGGCTTGACTCCCAAAACTCGAGATAACTAGCAATCATATTCCACTTGCTCGACTGCCTTCTAGTGCATGATTCGGTTGCTTGTACTCCAAGCTGAATGAAGGGAAATTCGAAGTGAGGAGCAATAAATGAGGGGGATTCCCTCCTATAATTCCTCTCCTCTATCTACTTCGAGTTATTGTTGCAGTTTGATCACTAGATCCTTGACTTTGACCTCAAAATCCATCAATAATATGCATTGAATACATGTTAGACCACATGGCATAATAACTAACTCAACTCACCCTAAAAGCATAAATATAATCAGAAAATCATATAATAAGCTAATAGAATCATTTATTTGACTAGATTAGGAGGTAAAATGAGCCCATATAATTACCCATTTATGAGGCTCATCACATACCATGTCTATGCAGGGTCCTTCTGTGCCTTAATCGAAACATGGTTAAAATCTACCTTGAACTATGCGTACCCTTGCAAGTTGGCAAACACTGTAGGAGACAACCATGGTTTATGATTGATAGCCATGTAGATATTCATATCCATCAAGATATAGAATATATTGTTATCTTTGATGTGTTGAGCATCCTTGGTCGCCCATAGAGAAGCGTGCTTCGTTGCTTCTGGCAAGTCCAATGCAACCGATGGGAATTAACTATCTTTCGGCAGCTGCTAGGCTACCACCATAATAGACAGCAAGAGCCATGCATAATGGAAAGTCTTGTTGAGATCTTGTGCCTCACAGTAGTTCGCAAGGAACTCACTACAGAGATAGTGTGCCCAATTGAACTAGACTCCTTCAGCACATTGGGCTGAACGAGAAACAACTGGTGCTGACACTTCATTTGTGCAACACTTCCTTATAACCTTTCCTACCAAAATATACATGGCCACCTTGACTGCAGGGTCACTGATACTTGAGATGGCATATCCTCGCGACTTCTTCACGAGCTTGAACTTCTCCTTCATGGCCTCTAGGAGGGCCTACTCATCACCTTTTCCACCAAAAATCATGGACGGATTTTCTCCTATGTAAGGAAGCCGCATGATCCTACGGATCAATCTGTCAGTGATGGGTATTGGCTCATCTAGCCACAAAGACCCATCATGCCCCAAGCATAGCAGCTGCTTGATGACCAATACTGTAATTGGGGTGCGGTTGTAGTGCGACACCCATAGCAGGTTGAAAAAACCTACCTTGTATACTCCTATGAGCCACCTACGTGGTTCAAATATAGTCATCCTAGTGGTTGTGTTAATAATACGACACATTAGCTGCTTAGTCGCTAAGTATGGGAACTTCTCCTGATTATTTAAGTCCTAATCTTCTAGTTTTAATAGAGGAAACTGCCCCAAGTGCGGTCCTTTAAAGAGGTTTGCAAGGGGACCTTGCTCTCGTCAATGTCCTTTGGCACCTTGGTCTTGCCCTTGAGCGGAGGGACATACTCGGGAAACTTAGTGATAGGGTTAGTACCCTGGACTTCAACTTCCTCCATTTCTACCCCAAGTCCTCATCATCCATCGATATGTCTTCAATTTCTTCCTCCTCCAGCTCCAAGTTTATTCTTAGCAACGTGCACACCAGTATCACAGCCTGCTTTCCCTTCTTATCCTTTGCACTCTCCTTGGTTTAGGTCGGCTTTGGTCTAGGTGTCCATGGTGATTCGGGAACTTTAGCTAATACCTCGCCAACCTCTGTAGCAGCTTCCTCTACCTCCCTAACAACTTCCGGCATAGCCCCCTCGACTATCACTGCTTCGATGTCCATAACTTCTACAGGTGTCGACATGATGCTATTCAACAGCTCTTGTGTCTCCTTTGGTAATTACTGAAATGCCGAACTTACTATCAAAGCTTCAAATAATTCACGGTTCATGTGCACCTAAGTGCTTAAAAACTCAGTTATCAAAATGGCAAGTGTTTTTTGTTGGGTAGCCACTTGTAATTTATAGGGCATTTTGAATTCAAATCCAACTATTCCCCCCACATTCGGTTCATTAATGTCAGATTAGCAGTAGATTTCCAATGATCTTACTCATAAATCTTGTCTTAAATGCCGGTTGCGCACTCCATTTGGTTGCATTTCTATTGTCAATCATGAATAGTGACTTTAACGATCACTTTTTGGCTGACCTGTGAGATTTCTCCCTAGGTAGCGTAGTTCCCTTCACATTGTTGCGTACCCTATGACATTTCCTTGCTCTGCACAATCCTCCAATCACATAGTTCCCCAACTCAGTAGTGTAGTTTATAGTCTCACGCCTCCTTTCAGCTGCCTGGAGTGCTAAGACTATGCTACCCTCATATAGTCACCTAGCCAGATGATGGGTATATGGATTCAATTGGCTGCCATTCACCTTTCCTGGGAAGGGATCTCCTTTCAATTTAACCAACTGAACTGCTCCACAATCAGTAATCTCCTTAATGACATAGGAACCTAACCAGTGCATTCTAAATTTCCCTAGAATTTTTTCAAACTTTTTGTCATATAACAAAACCAGATCATTTACCTTAAAGTTGTGCAACTTAATGTGCTAATCATGCCATGCTTTTTTGCACTTTTTTTTGGACCTGTTGGTGAAATCTAGCTAGAAATCTCTCTTCCTCAAGCTCAGCCAACTGTGTGAGCCTCCTATCCAGGGCTCCACGATCCATCATACCTTTTAGTGCCACTATGCACAGACTAGGCACAATGTATTCCATGGGCATCACTGCTTCAACACCATATACCAGCCTAAAGGGTGTCTGTCGAGTCAACATTTTGCATGTCATCTGATAGTCCCATAGAACTGCGGGTATGCGTAGGCTTCAATCACTTCCCTGAGAGTTGCAAACCTTGGTCAATGTGTTCTCCAACACCTTATTGAATGCTTCCACCATCCCATTAGGTTGTGGGTGATAAGGCATGCTTTTATGGTGATATACTTGAAATTCCTCCATGATTGCGCTAATTGTTTCGTTCACAAAGTGCATACCGCAGTCACTCATTAGAATCTTTAGACACCCAAATCACGTCAATACATACTAAAAGAGGAACTTTGTAGTGGTCATTCCTATGTAGTCCTTCACAGGCTGTGCCTTTGCCCATAGAGTCAAATACTCAATTGCGGTGATAATGTACCGCACTCCCATATTCTTCCCTTAGGGTTGAATGGGTCCCACAAAATCTATCACCCATTTCTCAAAAGGTTGTAACGTCATTTGTGGGTTTAGAGGAAACTCATATCTTCGCAATGGCCTTCCAGTCCTTTGACATATATCACATGCCTTACAGTAAGTTTTTGAATCCTGATGGAGGGTTGGCCACCATGACCCTGCGCGTAGAATACTCTATGTCATCGCTCTTCCTGCATAATAGCTTCCCGTGATGCCCCCCTGAGCATCCATGAGGATACTTCTCCTTTCAAACTCCAGTACATATCTTCATAATCCTTCATCCAACCCCATTTTGTATAGATGTACGACAATGACAGAAAAGCCTTCCGTGCGTACCATTAACTCCTTTTTCTGCTGGACGGTGTAACCTTCTAGGGAAGTTCCTATCATTAGGAAGTGTATGATGTCTTCAAAGTTACGATCCGCGATGCTTACTACAGATAGTTGTGCATTTGGTAATCCCTCCTCCAAATTAGCGGGCTCTTCCCCTGTTTCGATCCGCGACAGATGGTCTGGTCCCATGTTCAGCCATTCAAGCTTCACAATAACCTCAAAATCATACTCCTTGAATAATAACAACCACCTATATATTCTCCCCCCCCAACATAGGCTTATTTACCAAGTATTTCATCGTAGAATGATTTGTATACATCTTATGATGTCCACCCAGCAAAAAGTGTCTAAACTTCTGGAGCGCATATACCATGGCTAACCCTTTGTGTTTAGTGGTGGATTAGTTATTCTCAGCCTTCGATAACCTCTTGCTTGTGAATGCTATAGGATGGTCCAATTCTCCTCCGCTAGCCTATGTGAGTACTTCTCCCAGTGCTATACATGACACGTCTACATGTACATGAAACTCTTTCTTCCAATCTGCGAAGACTAAAATCGGTGCGGTGACCATTTTCTCTTTCAATACATCCAATATTTTCTTACAGTCCTTGTTCCAACAGAACGTGACATCCTTTTTCAACAACTTCTCCATAGGCGCGGTGATCTGGGCATAGTCCTTGATAAACTTCATGTAATACCCAGTATGTCCTAAGTTAGTGCACAACTATTTTACACTCCTTGGCGCCTCCAAGTTAAGTATCACTGTGATCTTCGCAGGATCTACCATTAGTCCCTGTCAAGAAACCACATGACCCAGTAGAGTCCCAAAAGGAACACAAAACAAACATTTCTTCAAATTGAGCACAATCTGGTACCTTTGACAAGTATCTAGCATTAGGTGCAAACTTGCCACATGGCATTTCAACAACCCAAACACTGTCCAGTCATCAAAGTACACCTCCAAAAACTTATGAATGAATTCTTTGAATGCAGTAATGACTACGTGCGAAAAAACCACTGGCGCATTATTTAATCCGAAAGGCATTACAATGTACTGAAAACATCCCCACTCAGTCACGAAGGTCACCTTGCTTCTATCCTCTGGCATGATTTTGATCTGATGGTACCCAGAGAAGGAGTACGCTTCCTGGCCACCTACACTATCCAATACCTCATCAATGAATGGAGTCGGGAAAGGATCATGTATGCAAGCATCATTCAACTTCCTGAGATCTATGCATATCCTTATTTCATGCTTCTACTTCTTTTCCTGTACCACCATTGGGCTTACCCAATCATATTCTTTTAAGGGCTCGATGATGCCTGCCGCAAGCATCTTGTCTAGCTCTAAGTAGACCTTCTCCTTATGCTTTGGATTGAGACGATAATTTCTTTGCTTAACTGGCTTCACATTAGGCTTTAACATGATCTTCATAACACCCAGGTCTCCTATTATTCCCTTTAGCTCCTTAAACTTGGTAGGGAACAAATCCCGGTATTTGAAGAGCAATTCAATGACCTTACCTACCATTGCATCATCCTAGTAATCTCCAATCTTTGTGAATTTGGGCTCTGCCCCCGTACCAATATTCACTTGTTTCATTTTTAGTGGTGCGATTATATTAGGATTATCGATCTGTAGTCCCTCGACCTCGTGGTGACCCTCGGTTTCAGGGATAATAATCTTTCATAGATCCTTGTCTTCTTCTTCAACATTCACATTACATCATTCCAACGCATGGCTCAACTGAGTAGTCCAATCGGGCTGAATCAGATCCAAAAGATCCTATGGTATCCTAAAAATTGTTGCTTTCACTTCTTGTAGTGCTCCGTCAATATATTCAAACCTGTTTTCGAAGCTTAATTTCATTATGAATCCTTTGTGTAGAATATACCATTCACCTGTGCCATGGCGAAGCTCTATTTCCAAGTACCAGTTCATTGGTATGACATCCAAGGTATGACAAAACAAGTGCACCCATTCAGGTTGGGGCTTTGCTCCATAAGCCTTAGCCCATTTGGCCAAGTGTGCGTGTCGGTCATCCTTCCCATCATATTTGTCTATCATTCGTACCTTCGACTTCCAAAAGCGTGTTCTAATCATCCTCCTACACTTGTGCCAATCATCAAAGCCGCACTTGTGTGTACCCTGCCATCTTGCGGGTGTAGCGCGTAGTGCCCAATCCAAAGCCTGGAAGCGCTGCTTCTATGGTACTTCCCTCTCAAATGCATCCAAAAACACATACACATCATTTAAACCATCGTAAGTGGGTAGATTTCTTACCTCTAATGATACACAACGTAGGGACTGGGTCATCATGTTACAACTTAGCGTGGTTACTTCATGTAGCAGATTCTGCCAACGCTTTAATTCTTCATCAGAGTCTAAGGTGTTGGAACTCTTGCGATCCCATGTAATTCATCCATCCACTCTCAGATTCACCCAATATTGGTCTCGTGCATTTATCTTATATATGCAGTCCAAATCATCATCGCTCTCATAATCGCAGACTGGTTCAGTATAGCACGATCCTTCAGCAGGATCGAGGGGTACTATTATGCGGAGCGATTTCTTCTCAAATATCATCTTTCTCTTCCTTAGGTTGATTATCCCGTTCATGTCAGTAGCCCAATCAATGCCAAGGAGAACAGGGTAGGGGTTGGTGTCATCCATAATTTCTATCACTTCAAATTCATCCAACATGCTCACGCCTTCAATATCTACAATCACTCCTTGCAGCCACCCCATGGGGATGATCTCTGCTGATTTCCCTTCCTTAACTGAATCAAAGACCACTACAGTGCGGATCTTCCCATCCACTCCCAAGTATTCTTTGGTAAAACGTTCATGTCTGACCCCAGATGTAGAATAACTTGATCCATTTCGTTTTCTTCTATTTCGCAATCAGTCTCATCTCATGCACTATCCTTGCTTTATGCTTACCAATCTTCCATACCACACGCAGTTTACCCAGAGTGTTTCCGACGCATCTATTGATAAGTTCCTGTAACCCCTTCACAGCCTTGATGTCACGCAATAGCTTCATGCAGCTCTTTAGAAAGGTTGTTAGCGTAGAAGGGTCCATCTCCTGACTAGGCTTATCCCTGCTCCCTGAGGTAGAGGCCTGACTAAAGCACTTCTTTTCTTCCATGAATGTTTCATGTGCGCGCTCCAAATCAAATTCAGCCTTCTTCATCGGATCTTTGCAAACCCATGCGCTATCTTCGGGTTGTTTCCCTTAGCATCGCCCATTGCGATTCCACTTCGCAGCACTATATTCACATTTAGATCCTCTTCGCGAGGCTCAGATCTCATCATCTACAGGTTCTGAGACAGTTGAGGTGGTAGCACCCCTTTTTCGCATATCCTAACTATCAGTGTAGGACAGTCCTATGTCTTGTGATCAAACTGAGTACAATATTTGCACGATGGTCACATTGGGTTAGTGCATTCATGGGCATAGTGTCCTGGTCCTCCACAGTTGTAGCATATTAGTTATCCCCGACCTCTGCTAGGTCCTCCTCTACCTCAGCCTCGTACGCGCCCCAAAAATCTTGTTTGTGCCATCCTAGTGCTTTGGTCGAGGGGCCGATTTCTATATGAACCCTATAAGTGGGTGTTCTATCCATAATCAATTCATAACTTTGGTAATTGCGCTCATCATTCCCTACCGACTTGTAGAAGTTGTAGAACAGTTGTTGTGGTGTTTGTAGAAACTTCTGCAGCAAATGACAGTTATCCGTCGTATGTTTTCCTGCTACCTAACATATAACACACCACAATGCAGGACTCGTGCTCAACCTTGCTTCAGCCTCTGGCCTTAAAGGTAGAAATTTTCCTCCTGCAATATAGTTTGCAAATACCAGCAGTGGTCTTCATCATGCCCTTGACCCTTACATTTCAAGCACCATATCCCTTCGTGCACCTCCGGTCGAACTATTCTGTCCTGCTTCAAACTTTGCATTTCAAGGAAAAGATTTTGCAATTACGCATGGATCTACTAATCCTCCAGACTCAAATCTTGCATCGGTGTTTCATGCAATCTCATTGCAATCTCCAAGGCATCTGCCTTAGTCATAATCTTTTGTTGTGACAGTGCAACCCTTAGGTGTGGTAGGAGCGAAGCCACGAACCATTCATGGTGTTGTCCATCTGTTAAGTTCATATTAGCTTCACGGATTTTACACTTCAACCTCTGTTCCAATTCCCAAGGTGTCTTTCGTGGTTTCATCATGATTTTCTTGAACCCCACAATCAATTATGCCTCAGATTTAGGCCTATTGAATTTTCTATTCAACGCGGTATGCATATCTAGTAATCTAGCATTCGGGTTATCAATAGAGTACTTGATGTACCAAGTTAGCGTACGATCCTGCAGAGAACTAACCAATGTTTCCTTCTTCATGTGATCATTTGTAACACCCTAAGCTTCCCATACATCTTTCACGACAAACTAAAACTAGCCTAGGTCCTCATTTCCCATGCCTTTAAACAAAACCATCTTCACTGAATTTTCCATGCTGAACTGTGGTGGAGGTGGTGGTGGTATGGGTGATGTCGTAGGTGATGGTGGTGAAGTTGGAGGTGGTGTAGGTGGAGGTGGTAATCACATGAATTCATGTCTTATTAACTAAACTGCACTTCACAGAGAAGCCTGCGCTACTTCCTCTTTGTCACCCAACAGCGGTGAGATCAGTGGACTATATTCAGGACATTGTCTTCCTTCGTTTTTGTAAGTCTCTCCACTTTGCATAGCTCTGAACATAAAGCTAGATACATAACCCACTTTTCACAAAATAACATCTTAATCCAGGTATTTAAAGACTTCAAGTACTTACCTCACAGACCTTTGAAAAAGCGTTGCTCCGCCTCATTGTAACTAACTGAGGTATCGACCGCGAATTTAGTCACAAATCCTCCTATGACGGGATTGAGCCAATGATCAATAGCACGGGTGATCTTATCCTCAAGGATTCCAGACTTTGTACTAACTCCACGGTCTAGACAATAGGATCGTCAAGTCTTCACCTTCCTTGGATATCTAGTAGCTTCGTGATCCACTCATATAACTCAACTGGAAAGGAACAAAAAAATATCTCATGAATTTTTGTATACAAGTACCTGTCTAGCCATTGTTCCTTCATCAGCCGTGGATTTCTATTCTCTTATGCCGTGAATTTGTGGATATTCCTGTCCAACCAGTATTTGATCTATTTCTTAGTTGGATTCCAGTGATACAACATCACACATCTCTCATGCAGATTCTAGTCCCGACAATGGAACCATTTTTTGGTTGTGTGGGGCCTGACCCAGGTTCATCTTCTTTCACAACCAGAATCGATCTCGCAGATCTCCCACTGAATAGGGTCTACCACAGGCCCGAGCGAAACCCCTTAGCAACAAAGGCATCCCCTTGAAGCCAAAACAACTCTGATACCAAATGTAGGTTTTTAACCCCGTATAGAAATTACCTGCATACGAATTCTAAATCACAGGAAAAATAAAAATGCGAGAGCATAACACATAAAACACATATACACAGAGATTTCCCACTTGATCTCAAAACCGAGACTACCAACTTGATTTTTCATTATATTCCTTTCAATGTTACAATACATATTTATACATGTCGAAGCATCCAATACTATGCCGTGAATTTGTGGATATTCCTGTCCAACCAGTCTTTGATCTATTTCTTAGTTGGATTCTAGTGATACGACATCACACATCTCTCATGCAGATTCTAGTCGCGACAACGGAACCATTTGTTGGTTGTGTGGGGCCTGACCCAGGTTCAACGTTAGTTAGCCAAACAAATCCCTACACTATTGGCCCTTTCGGCATCAGCCCATAGAGCATGGACTGAAGTCTCACCCGAAGCAGTATGGTGGGATGATGGAACCGAGTTTCTGTACCCTGAGATGGTCGTAATGTTAGTTTATACCTTCTGTTCCTACTTTCACACAAGTCACTAAGATCTAGGGCTCTGTCAGTCTAGCCATTTATTCTACCCTTCAGTACCTCCACAAAGGCGTACGATTGACCTTTGCACAGCCTTAACCCGCGGCCCAGGTACTTTCGCGCTACTATGATGTCATATTGTACAGGTTCCCAAGTTATCTTAAGGGTTTTACTTATCTTACTAAATAGTCATAGTTAGCACCACATAAAATGATATTCTTACTTGCGTTTAATTAACCAATATAATCACTTATATTCGTGCATCACATAAACATTGTAACTTAACCCAACTGTGAATATAACTAGATCCATTAACAAGAAATAAACACACAAAATTTGCATAATACTTCTCTTTATTGATATCTTTAGACTATTATAGACTCTATCTGCCCTGTGCACATAGTTGCAGGGGTTCGCGCACTCAGTTGTGGATTTCCACCCTAGGCCTCTTCGCACTGAGCTGCAGAGCCTCTACCTACACTAAGACCCAAAACACTTAGACCTTTTTACCAAGACTCTTCACTTTATTCTTCACAATCTTCTTAGGACTACTTATAGCTTACTTACTTAGCTCCTTTTATACAATCCCATGGTCTGCGGACCATGGTTAGATCTTTTCAGTTGAATTTACACTTTACAAAATAACGGCTAATAACCCTTTATGACTCTTGACACCTTCGCACTCTGCGACCACAAAATGTAGAGACTTTACAAATTTATTACAAAATTGACCCAAAACATGGGCTTTTAGCCCCAAACTTGTCCTTGGGGGAACCCGTTCCCAACGCTTTCCTTCAACTTCCCTTATACATGCACTGAGCTTCATCCATGCCTTACATCACTCGTTGGGTACAACACAAGTCTCCTTGAACTCCATTAAATTTCGTCTTTCCCAAATCAATTCCAAGACTCAAAACATAAAAGGAAATACCAAGAAGCAAACAAGTGAAAACCATGAAAACCAATAGCAACATGACATCACAAACAAAATTGCATGGTCATGCACAAGACACAAACATAATTACAAATAAAGCACAAGAAAATCACAAAACACCAAAAGCACAAGATTGGAAACAGACACCATGACTCCATCCCCATGGTTCCCAGTGCCTCCAAGGGAAAGCTCAACCTGAGCCTTCTTCAAGATGCTATGGAAATATATTTTTCCATGCAACTCCCTACATGACACTACCATAAACACATAATTCTCAATGTATAAATAAATATAATAATACACTGGTTACACCTTGTTGTGCCAAGCACATTGCCTTGCAATTGAACACATCCACGTCATCTCTCAAGGGAGTCCAATTCCCTTAACAGATCTAGCTATAACTAGACACTAATTGTTATACCTGTGAAATACATGTCCATGAATATAGAACATACCCACATAACGTCAAATGAAATCAAGGTTAAAAAGACTTCCTGTATGCAAAGAACTCATTCATTTTGAATTAGGGTTTCCAAACATAGCCAAAGGAATTCTTGCCTAATTCCTTTCTTTTACCTTTTTACCTTGTTGAAATCGAGGCTTACTATGTATTGTCACATCACCCAACTGCTAGCTATATAAACACATCAAATATTACCTTATCAAGATAACACCAAGCATGTTTCCCTACAATGTTCACACATTTCAACCACATGTTCCAAATATCAAGGCAATCATATCTATCAATTATAAATCAACCTTTACCAAGACTAACAATCATGTCATAATCCATAATCAACTCATATTCATTAGAAATAATGTTAGGACTATCAACTATTACACTCAAGGACATGCTAGCTGTCTCAACACATATGTATTAGTACAACCATCTTAAAACAAGATCATTTCGGAAAGAAACCTTATAGACACATACTCATATCATTCAAGTAATCAAACATTCAGGCAACAGATAGATGACATAATAGGCACCAAACACTCAAATACCAAATAAATGACATAGTTAAACATTCAAACACCAAATATATGACATAATAAAACTCATACCTTAATGTATCTCAGGGGAGGATATCTTGTCTACACAATTAAGCTAGATTAGAAAGATATAACTTCACAACATATCAACTCAACCATAGATAAGGTCATGATATCCATAACAGTAACGAGATAACATGTTCACATCATAAACTCACAAACAATTATCATTCATACATAATAATCACATATGCATAGTCGATCTAGATTAGTACAACCCAACGTCAGAAATAAGTCGACTCATACTTGAATGTCATAACCCTAACCATCTTCATAAGCCAATCCAATTTAGCATGATACATATAACATCAAGATATTAATGTTATAACGCTAGTCATCAAGTTAAATAACATATAACAACAACAATAATGCATACAACTACAATTTACTATCATTCATGACTATCCGACACATGCATATGACTACACTAATCAACTAGCATTTATCATACATGTAATCATAATAACGATAAATGACAAACATGTATATAACCCTAATGTATATAACAATCCATTAACTAAAATACCTGCATATCTAAGATACAGTACTTGTATGATGATCTTCCCTTACCCCTAGGTCTAATGCCGCAACCTCATAAGATACCAATAGCATCATGATGACCTAATTGTATACAATGACCTCACAATGCATGTTTGTCCTACCATACATGCATAACCATAACCATGATAATGCAAGCATAACAACATATAGACACTGACATGCATAAAAAAAATCTTACACAACCATACACTCATGATGACACATCCCACATCAACATTCACATGGCAACATCACTACAACCATGATCAACACCATGCAAATGCAACAACCACATGGTCTTACAACACAAGAAAAGCATATGAAATCAACATGAATGTATGACCAACACAAAACTCATTCATTCCAAGGGGTGAACCATGTTATGATACCACTATGTAATTCTCTCCTCCCACATCTACCTAAGTAACCAGCCAACCGGGGTAAACATGTGACGATAAGTTACTATGATATGTTTCAATCTCCTAAGTCACCTTAAGGAAGTGGAACCGATAGAAACACATCATAAAGACCTTCCACATAAGCTTAGAAACCATCACAACCTCTCAGGTAACTAGCCCTTGAGTCCCACTGAGTTTTGACCAATTAAACCCTAGACTCTCTCATGTTATGGGCATGACAACTTCTAGAGGGCTTTGGACGCTTCCACAGCATTGCATGCCAGCATCCAGGGACTATTTTTCTCAATGTTGTGTAAGCGTCCCCAGAGTTTGAGCCACTTTTTCAGGTCCAGAGCCCATGTCACTACCCAAAATTCAATGACACTTCCAGAATCCATGATTTACATAATAACAAGTCTTACAAATAAAAAACTAATTCCAAGACTAGGCCTGCCCATCCCCAACTAGGACTAACATTTTGTCAAACAATTGGCATCAATGAAATCTACGTGAAATTAATACAAGATAGAGCATAAATGACTATTAACTCATATGAGACTTCACAAGAAGGATCACCACCCTCTTCCCTTAATTCTTTTGACGTCAATTAGGTATTTCATCCATTATCCTTTCAATTACAAGTATATACATAAAATGACCATGACAATAACTAGTAATATAACCATGCTTATAACCAACATTAAAACATGAAAATAATAGTGAGATAACAACCATTAAATCCACACATTAATAAGTACAAAATAAAGAGAACTTAGCGTTTATTAAACATAGGGAAACTGACTAGGTTCAGGACTTCCACGTACCACCCGACCATAGACATGGCTCAACCAAATATTTATTTCAGCCAATCACCCCTATGCCATGTTCCAAGAAAGAATGTGGGATCTCATTTATAAACCGATCCAAAAACAATCAAGGGAATCCATAGGTTAAACCACCTCCACCCTCACCAAACCATGATCTTACCAAAACTGGCATTGAGAACACAAAACCAGACTGAGCCAAGAATGCCTCTAGACTCCATCACTATCCTTGAGGGATTTTCCATCTCCTTGTCTCTTAGAATTTACCACAATCCACACTGGATCACTAGGCCCTAAAATAAGACATCATCATCTTAGGCTTTATTGCAATCTACACCAAGTCACTAGGAACTAAACTGAGACTCCTCCCTCAGGCTTTACCATGTATCCTACCAAAACCAACCAAGGGATTCATAGGCCTTTGGGATTTTTCTGAGACCACCTCTACCCCAGATTCCAAAACTATCAACAATTTCAAAGATTAAAACTGAGAAAACAATTCCATCATACCATGGTTATCCAGAAATGGCTAGGCTAGGCTTAAAACCACTGTCATAACCTAGAAAAAGCATTCCACTAACAACTAGAGAACCATACAGCAACATGAAAATCCATGCATCTCAAAACTAGCCAGGAAATCACATATGCAATATGTTACCTACAAGTATTCTCGTTGAACATGCTTGATCTTGCTCTTCCTTTCTTGATCCTTGCTTTCCTCCCTTTCACTTTTCTTACTTTTTCTTCTTTGCTCCAAGGCTAGAGTGCTCCAAGAAAATCTAAGTGTCCAAGAGAGAGAGAGAGAGAGAGAGAGAGAATAATGAGAGAGCTCCAAAAACGAATTGACAAAATTCTTCCCAATGGATCCTCAAAAGCCTTTTTCTCAACAAGGCCTTTATTTTCTTCAATTTCCATTATTTTTCTTCAATTTCCTCCTCACATGCAACCTGTGACCTTTCACCTTCCTTTTCTCCTAATTTCCATTATTTTCATAAATAAATGTGCGAAAATTCCATTTTGGCTTTCCAAAGAATTTACCATTTCCTTTTCCAATTTCCTTAGCCATAATAAACCAAATGAACACCCACACTGGGATGCCTTTCCCAACATTCAACTTGGAATACACGTCCCTTAATTGTGGTCTTATTTTTGCTTTATTAACTTTTATTACATGAAATTTTAACCAAGGGTTGTTACAGTGATCTTCTTCAGAGATGTTGCAAATAATGATATTATCAAGAGGGAAATCTTTCCTCCAGTATTTCTACTAGCAACTTGGGTAGAAAATAGTAAGGGTAGTGTGTTCTTCTTCCTATTTCTTCTTGAAACTGGAATTATGAAGATGGAGACTAAGAGTACTTAATATATCTATTTTAAAGTCCTCTAAGAGATTCCCTAATTCTTTTTTGGTCACCCGATTAGAAGTTGACTTCTGATTTTTAGG
The DNA here is from genome assembly GCA_000404065.3 of Pinus taeda. Classification (NCBI taxonomy): domain Eukaryota; kingdom Viridiplantae; phylum Streptophyta; class Pinopsida; order Pinales; family Pinaceae; genus Pinus; species Pinus taeda. The sequence continues at coordinate 135,707 of APFE031207491.1, read as the reverse complement.
GAAATCCTACAAGCTCTTCATTTATGGGCCTTGTCCATGAGGGTATCTCCTACAAACATCAAAAATTATTTAAAGGTAAACACGGATCTATCATGTCCACCCATCATATTGAACATAAATATTTATTCCTCCATCACAATCTTCAAGAATAATATTTTCTTCATGTCAGGATCCAACTTATGATGCCTTGCACATTACAATTTATGTAAAAATATCCCCAAATAATCCTCTATACCTTCATATTTTGCATGAACCATCTTTAATGTTTCTTCTTTCAATTCTTGAGATTTGTAGTAATCTCGGTACTTCTTGAGGAATGCCTATCTCATGCCTTCCCAGGTTGTAATACTATTCTCTAGTAGTCCCATGAACCATCGCAGGGTAGACTCTTTAAGAGTATATGGAAATAGCTTCAACTTGTGTGCGTTAGTTGAATAATCCAATGCTACAACATAAAACATCCAATTCAAATAAGAAAGTGGCAAGATCCTCACTTACCATTCCTTGAAATAACTAGAGTACTGCAGGAGAAATGTTATTCATATCCACGTTTGAATTTGGATCAACGAGTGGAAAGCTAAAATTTGTTTCTTCCTCATTCCTTGACTAATTTGTCTCACCTTCACCTTCATCCATTTTGTCTCCTCTGAAAAATATATAATGATATTCTAGGCGTGGGAGTCTAGTAGCTGGGTTGTTGTGAAGTAATGACTCAACTCCTCATCCAAGTATTGTTTCAATTTTATAACCAATGGAAAATGTGGTAGCATGAATCACTCTCCTAGATACCAATATTCCTTCTCAATTTTCCAATGCTCCACCTTTTCCTCTCCTATATGTGTTATTACTTGCCAAGTTA
>APFE031207491.1:98612-134828 GCA_000404065.3 Pinus taeda | reverse complement strand
GGTGGGCAGCGTGGGGGTGTGTTTCTTTATATTTTGAATTCACTGATTGGAGTCTTAAAATTGACCTTACGCCTACCATTTTTAGACTTCCCTTAGCTGATATAGTACGAGCATCATCTAGATCTAGTGAGGCAGGCTGACCCAAAAATTGGATGCACAAGTTTTTACCTCTCTTCTTACTAATAGTTCCTACTAATTTGTGTTCCAGGAGGCTCAGGTTTTTTAGGCGGAGAGATTTAAGCACACATCAAAACAATAAAAATCTAATTCCTTGGCACCTCCCCAATTTTGGAAATGTAACTAGTTTTGGTCTTCATAATATAAAAATAAAGTTTATTTCCAAGACCAAAACTAGTTACATTTCCAAGACCAAGAGAGAGAGGCCAAAATTGAATTAACAAAATTCTGTGAAGTGATCCTGGTCCTCATAAGCCTTTTTATCAATGAGGCCTCTATTTTCATCATTTTCTATTATTTTCCTTCATTTTCCTCCTCACATGCAACCTGTGACCTTTCACCTCCCTTTTCTTCTAATTTCCATTATTTTCATAAATAAATGTGCCAAAATGTCATTTTTCCTTTCCAAAGCCTTTGCCATTGCCTTTTCCAATTTCCTTAGCCATTAATCAATCACCAATGATCCCCATCACTATACTTTTGCCCAAAATTTAGCTTGGAGTACATGTCCCATCAACTGTGGTTATTATTTTTATTTTATTAGCTTTTATTTCATGGAACTTTCACCAGGGCTTTTATAGAACCCTCCCCCTTGGGGGAACACTATCCTCAATTTTCAACAACACCTACAACCAACAAGGATGTTGTAAAAAAAACATACTACCCATGGAGCTTTAAAACTTAACTTGTGGTAGTATTACAATGATCATCCTGCTGAGAAGCAATAAACGAGACAACCTAAAAGGTATAACATAATAATGACATGATATAGGTGGATATTGATGGCTACCCACCTATTCCACTTGGATGCCCACCATTGTTTCCTTCAATTTTTCAGTTTCCTTAATTGTAGCACAATTTACTATTTTTGGTAGTTTTCAGGTCTTGAACTTCCGAAGCTGTTTTTTGGCCCTAAACAATGCTTTTTGGGGAAATAACCGTTGTTGAAGATGATAATTCAATTCAATATTTATTGTTATCATTTTTATTCCTCGTATAGATCTTTCTAACGAGGTATCATACGCGTCAAACGAAGATCGTATGCCAAAGTTATGACCCTAGGAAGTTGATGTACCAATTTACCCCAACAAGGTCCATAGTTTTCCATTTCATCTCCTAGGGTTAGGTTTTTGGATGTTTAGGGTTTTACATTTCTTCTCAATAATAAATAGACCCTCGGGCCTCATTGTAACACAGTTTAGAGGCATGGAGCCACCACATCTCTTCTCAAAGATAAGCCACCATCACCCAAGCTAGTCTTATTTCCATTCTATTTGTAAGCATATTTCATTCTTTGATATTAATGAAATGAAGTTTTATTTCCAATGCATCTCTGTATTTGTGGTTATATATGCAATTTTTTGCATTACTATTTAAATTTAGATCAGTGATATCAGAGTGATCTGCTCTTTCTCTGTTTTTCTTTGCATGTCCCCAACGAGGTTGGGATATAAGGAGTTAGGGCTCGATCTAGTTGAACCTTTGCAACATCAACCTTGAAAACCCCAACAGTCACCCATGGTAGAAGAAAAGAAAGATGAGGGAGTAGGAGATCCTATCAAAATATTGCTCGAGGAGGCCCTTGAGAAACAAAGGAACATGATGATGGATAACTTTGCCCAGATCCTTCAACGGTTTCTCACCTGCGACGCATCCACATTCAGTAGCCACTCTGGAGGCTCCACTCCTTTTAAGGTACTAATAAACTTTGATATTCCCATATTTGAGGGCCAAATAGATGCATATGCCATAGATAAGTGCTTAAATCTGCTAGAAGGATATTTTTTTGTTCATGACTTTTCTAACTAGGAAAAGATTACCTTTTCTCTTCTCAAAGCCGAGCTGAAGGCTTCGAAATTAGACACAGGTTTCGACTCTGAGTCAGAACCCAACAAGTGGAATGAAAGAGGGAAGTAGATTGTCGATGTGAAGCCCAACGCCACCATTGACATGATGAAGATCCAGAAGGAGGAAGCCAAAGATCCAGAGGAGGAGGGGCTCCTCTTCCACTCCTAGATGTGGGTAAATGATTTCCTCTACAGTTCATTGTTGAACGTGGGAGAAAAAAGAACCTCATTTCAGTAGAGGTCATGAAGTGACTAGGCTTACCGACCATAACACACCCACAACCATACACAATTGGGTGGCTTCACCAAGGATGGGATCTTTGCGTGATCTAGTAGTGTCACCTTCCATACAACATCAATCCCTTCATGAATGAGGTATTATGTGACATTTCTCCCCTTGATGTTTGTGATGTCTTTTAGGCCAACCATACTTGTGTAAATGACATGCTATGTATGAGTTAAGGCATCATGCTGTTATTGTTACCTTGGGAAATAAGTTGTATAGGATACCAGAAGTAGCACTGCCTACCACCATCTCTTTGGTTACTGCAAAACAATGTAGTAAGCTCATTTCCAAAACAAGGAATTTTTTTTTCCTAATGATACACCTTCAGGGAAAGAAGAAGACGGTGGCCATGAACTCTAGACAGGGCCCCTACGCATGACAACAATAGATGGACAAGTTCATGGAGGAGTATGAGGACATCTTCACCTCCCCTATAGGGGTGCGTCTACACTGTCAGTTCAAGCACTCCATCGATCTGACCCCAGGTGCATCATTGCCTAGTGGACAAATCTATCAGTGCTCTATTTTAGAGAATGATGAAATCAAGAGGTAGATTTAGGAGATGTTGTAGAAAGGTCACATTTGGCTGAGTTCATTGCCCTGTGGGAGCCTGATCGTGTTGGTACAGAAGAAGGATGGGACTTGGAGACTCTATATTCACTATCGAGCACATAACAAAATCACTCTTCAGAATAGGTACCTGATACCACAAATTGATGACCTTATAGACCAACTCAAGGGGGGGAAATATTTCATCAATATCGAATTGATGTCTAGATATCACCGAGTACCAATTAAACCCTCCTATGTGTGGAAGACTACCTTCAAAGCCAAGGAGGGCCTTTTCAAATGGTTGGTTATGCCTTTCGGGTTGACTAATGCTCCAGTAAATTTCATGAGGTTGATGGATGACATCTTGCGGCCATTCACCAACTCATTTGTAGTGGTATACTTGGATGACATCCTGATGTTTAGGTAGAGTTGGGAAGAGCACCTCCACCACATACGATAGGTTCTCCAAACACTGTGGAAACATAAGTTGTGTGCCAATTTGGAGAAATTCACTTTTGGCATGACTTAGGTTCAGTATCTGGACACATTATTAATGAATGGGGGGTGCATGTGGATCTAACCAAGATCTAAGTCATTCGGGATTGGCTAGCCCCAACCACTCTGGTAGAGCTTCGCAACTTTTTGGGTCTTGCCAATTTCTACTGTAGGTTTGTTTTGGGGTTATCTCATATCACATGGCCCTTGAGTCAAGTCACCAAGGGAGGAGCAAATTAAAAATTATTTTGATCCGAATCTCAACAGAAGGCATTCGCAGAGTTGAAACATCGCCTCTTCTCTGCACCATTGCTCACATTACCAGACTTGCAACAACCATTTGAGATTGAGACAAATACCTTTGACTATGCTATTGGGGCAACTCTTACTCAATAGGGGCATCCAGTGTAATATCACAGTGAGACACTTTCAGACATAGTCTGGAAGTATCCCACATATGAAAAACAGATGTATTCCATTGTGAAGGCCTGCTGACAATGGAAGCTTTACATTTTTGGTAAGGAAATGGTCATCCACGCACACCATCAACCCCTGCAGTTCATAAAAATGCAAAGGAAGTTGCAGAATCATCGCCATCAGATGTGGTCCACATACCTACAATAGTTCCATTTGAATATTGAGTACAAGAAGGGAAACACAAATAATGTTTAAGAAAGCCTCAACCGACATCGATCATGGCATTAACCATCCTGCTCAATTCTCGTTGGCACAATACTTTTGATTGGACACTTCTCTACAAAAGAGACCCAAAATTCAGCCACACATACCATATGCTCTTGGAGGGTTAACAAGTTCCAGATTTTCACCTCCAAGATGCTCTATTATGCCACTTGGGACACCTTTGTGTTCCTATAAGTGAGCATGTGAAGATGATCTGGGAAGCTCACTAAATTCAAGCCACTGGGCATTTCGGGGCCGAGAAAATGGTGGCAGTACTGCAGAAGTATTTATATTAGCCAAATCTTCGACAAGATGTTGGGAAGTACATCAAATACTGCACTACCTACTCCCTTTCAAAATCGACCATCAAGAATAAAGGTCTCCCTACTCCACTACCTACCCCTGGTCGACCTTGTGAATCCATCTCCATGGATTACACGTCAGGCCTTCCTTCTAATAAGCATGGCAATGACTATGTTTTTGTGGTCGTCAACAGGTTCTCAAAGATGGCTATTATGGCAACTTGCAAGAAGAGTATCACAATAGAAGCCACTACTAAACTCTTCTTTGAATGAGTGTGGGTACACTTTGGGATCCCATAGTCTATTATTTTAGATTGGGACAGTAGGTTCCTCAATACAATTTGGTCGGTCGATGTTGGACACCAAGCTCACTAAGTCCGCACCTTTCCATCACCAAACTGATGGCTAGACAGAGGTCATCAACAGGATGATCGCACACATTTTGTGCATGTACAACTCAAAGCATCCACGCACATGGGATGAGAGCCTCCCCTATGTCCAACAAAGCTATAATCGGGCTCTCCACAACTTGACTGAACACAACCCTTTTCAAGTGGGCTTGGGATTCCAGCCACTATGTCCCATTGATGTGGCCACACCATTTGCAGGTACTCAGGAATATTCATCTCATGTCCTGTCTGAAGTCGACAAGACAAACAAATTTATTGAGCATGTTCAACACATCCACCAATAGGTCCAACACATTATAGAGAAATCAAATTCCAAGTACAAGCAACGACATGATCAACATCGGGTGCCACACAAGTTTCAGGTGGGCGACAAAGTTAGGTTGCATTTACAGAAGGAACGCCTTATCAGAGCCTATCAGAAACTCAGACCACTCTAATATGGTCCTTAAACCATTACCAAGGTTGTGGGAGAAAATGCATTTGAGCTCAACATTCCCCCATTCCTTGGCCTACACCCAGTGTTCAATGTTGACCACCTTCGACCATACTTCCCACCATTGTTGGACACATCAGACATTTCAGAACAAATCACACCTACATAGTTAAATCCAAATTGCATGGAACAAGCCTCAACTAATCATATCATGTACAATATCAAGAACACCCAACAACAAAGAATCTAACTATATCATGTTGTCAAATTAGGCCCACTCCTTCATCAGGGCAAGTGGCTCACTAGGGACCAAGTTTAACAAAAGTTTCCTCATCTCATGGAGGAACTCAATGCAGTGGGCATCGTTACGTCCTGGGGGGGGGGAATGATCCAGGTGGATATTGGTGGCCACCTGCCTATTCAACTTGGACCCCCACCATTTTTTCTTTCAGTTTTTGATTTTCCTTAATTGTAGCACAATTTACTATTTTTGGCAACTTTTTGGGTCTAAACTTCCAGAGCCGTTTTGAGGCCCTAAACAACATTTTTTGGGAAAATCATCATTAATGGATACAAGTTTTCTACTTGTATTTTCAATCACCAATTTTAGTCCTCTAATAGATCTTTCTAATGAGGTATCATACGTGTCAAATGAAGATCATATGCCAAAGCTACGCCCCCAAGAAGTTGATGTACCAATTTACCCCAATGGGGCCCATAATTTGGTATTTCATATCCTAGGATTAGGTTTTTGGATGTTTGGGGCTTTCCATTGCTTCTTAATAATAAATAGGCCCTTAAGCATCACTGTAACACAATTTGGAGGCATGTAACTGCCACATCTCTTCTCAAATATAAGCTACCATCACCTGAGCTAGTCTTATTTCCGTTATTTTGTAAGCACATTTCAGTATTTGATATTAATGAAATGAGGTGTTATTTTTGTTGCATATCTGTATTTGTGGTTATATCTGTAATTTGTTGCATTGCTATTTAAATGTGGATCATGACATGAAACCTATACCTTTTATTGGAGCTTTATAACATAGCTCATGATAGTATTTACATCCATATACATATGTATATATACCAAAATCACCAAAGCATGTACCAAAAACATATACCAAAGACATATACCAAAACATCTTCTCAACCAGCAAATAAGGAAAGATGCGTAGCCCGCATCTAATCCACCATCTCCCATGTAGCTTCATTCGGCCCAAAGTGCTTCCATTGCACTTTAACCTAATCAATTTCTCGTTTTTGGAGCATAACCATTTGTCTCTGCAAAATGAACTATGGTTCTGACTGGAATTCTCCTTCTAGCTCCACTTGCAATACAAGCCCATCAATCACATGATTAACATATTTAACATACTTCTTAAGAAATGACACATCGAAAACAACGTGGAATTTCACTATCGAAGGCAATGTAAGTCAATAGGCTATTGGCCCAATCTTAAAAGGTCTCCAAAACCATGGTGCTAGCTTGGCACATGATCCAATTTGCAAAATGCTCTTCTTCAGTTTCATGTGCTAGTACACATGTTCGCCAACCTAGAACTCCTTGAACAATCTATTTTGATATGCTTAGCTCTTCTGCTTATCTTGTGTTGCTTTCAAATTCTTCTTGATTACCTGTATTTCCCACTCCATGCTTGCCAACATGTCTAGTCTAATCAACATCCTATTAACTGGATCACTCAAATTGATGGGAGTATTACAGCTCCGCCCATACAATGCCTCAAACAAACTCATCCTTAGTGACTTTTAGAACAAATTGTTGTAAGCGAACTCTACTAGTGGAAGGTACTCTTCTCAATTCCACTGTTGATGCATCACATACATCCTCAACATATCTTCCCATATCTTGTTGATCCTCTCTGTCTGTCCATTATCTGCATGATAAGTATTACTAAAAGCCAACTCGGTGCCCAAACCTGCAAATAACGCCTTCCAAAACTTGGAGGTGAAACTTACATCCCTATTTGACATAATCTTCTTCAAAACTCCTTGCCATATGACCATGTCCCAGATGAACCCCTATGCTACATCACTCACTCAGAATGTAGACTTCACTAGAATGAAGTGTGCTGCCTTTTTCAAACCACTCCAACACTACCATGATGGAATCATGTTGTCTCATTGTGTGTGGAAAACCTGTGATAAATTCCATGGAAATGACGTCCCATTTACACTTTGCAATCAGAATTGGTTGCAACAGTTGACCTTGATTCTTACGCTCTGCCTTCACCTGCTAACAATCCAAGCACCTAGCCACAAATTTTGCTATGCCTCTCTTCAAATTTAGCTAATAATAGAATTTATTCACTATTTTTAGCGTCTTCTGATAACTTGTGTGACTTGAATATGGTTTTGCATGAAACTCCCTCAAGATCACCTTCTTAAGCTCACTTCTATCTAGCACTTATATCCTGGTTCTAAACCTAACCAATCCATCTATTGTAAGACAATAATCCACATCCTATGCACCTTCACCTATACCTGTACCACTACATATACCTGTACCTTTACTCTGTTGCAACCTGTGCACAATCTCCATATACATGTCATCCTACTGACCTACCTACAATATCCTATCTTGTAAATCTGTCCCATAGGAGCTCATATCCGCTATGTGATTTACCTGTATCTACTTTCTAAGAGCATCTACCACCATGTTCTCTTTACCTTTGATATACCTGATCTCAAAATCAAACTCATTGATCATGGCCAACCACTGAGCATGTCTGTCATTCATATTCAATTGGTAAAATAGATACCACAAACCATTGTGATCACTCATCAATACAAACCTTTTGCCAAGAAGATAGTGTCTCCACATCTTCAAGGATGTATGATCATTGCTAGCTCAATATCATGCGTCAAATAGTTTTTCTCGTGTTCATTTAGTTTCCATGACTCATAGCATACCACCTATCCATCCTACGTAAGGAATCCACCAAGTCCTCTATTGCATGAATATGTACATACTACAAACTCTTTGTCCAAATATGCAATATTTAAAATTGGTGCATGTGTCAACAACTTCTTGAATTGCTCAAAACTAGTCGCACACTCCTCTATCAATTCAAACTTCTTGCCTTTCCTTTGCAATGATGTGATGGGATAACAAATCTGCGGCAAGTTCCTGATGAACCTCCTGTAATAACCTGCTAACCCCATGAAATATTTTACCTCATCGACATTCCTAGGAGCTTTCCACTCCATGATAGCTCTGACCCTTTCTGGGTCCACTACTATGCCATCCTTGGAAACCACATGTCTCAAGTAGTGTACCTAAATCTGAAATAAACTACACTTGTTGAGTTTAGCATACAATTGATGCTCTCTCAACAATATCAATACTATTGCTAAGTTCTCAACATGCTCTTCTTCATTTTTAGAATATACCAATATATCATCAATGAACACAATAACAAAATAGTCTGAATACTGACGCAACAGACCATTCATCAAGCACATAAAGGTAGTTGGAGAATTAGTTAAACCAAATGGAACTAAAAAAAGCTCATAATTCCCATACCTGGTTCAAAAAGTTGTCTTGTAGATGTTCTCTTCCTTAATGTGCACCTGATGATATCTAGATCTTACATTAATCTCCGAGAAAACTACTTCTCCCTTCAACTGATCAAACGAGTCATCAATCCTCGGTAACAAATACCTATTCTTGATGGTCACTTTGTTCAATTGTCTGTAATCAATGCATAACCTAAGAGTACCATCCTTCTTATTCACAAATTGTATCTATGTGCCCCATGGTGATACAGTTGGCCTAATGTACCCCTTGTCAAGCATTTCCTTCAACTCCAACTTTAGCTCCACCAACTCAAGTGTACTCATACTGTAAGGTGCCTTTAATGTCAAAGTTTCCCTCAAAACCAACTCAATAGAAAAGTATACTTCCCTATGAGGTGGCAACGCTGAAATATGTACAGGAAATATGTGCAGGAAATATGTGGCAACTCTGGGTACCTTCTCAAAACATCTACACCCTCAACTTCCTTACCTTTTTCACTAGAAATGTGCACTGCAAATAACACACATCCTTTCCTGTGACTATGCTTGACTTGCATAGCTGTCACATTTCTAATTGATGTTTCTATTTTCTTACCCCACAAGACTCTTTGTTCTCCATTATCATCCAAGCAGTCAATAGCTTTGTCATAGGAATCCAACTTGGTTCTCTGAAGGTACAAACAATCCATGCCCAACAACAGACTATATGATCCCAACGATAATACATTCAAATGTGCTAAGGTAGGCCTAAAAATTTAAATCAAATGCATAATATCTTACCCAATGATGAACTCGCTTATTTGTACTTGTAGCCAACTGCACTAACCAAGACTTTGCATGCACTTCTTCATTCAAACCACACTTATCCACTAGGTTAGGATTAACATGAATATAATTAGATCTAGGGACATCAAAATAGAAAAAACATGATCAAAAATCTTACCGTCCATCTCAATGATAGATGCTTGATGGTCTGTCTATCTGTTATCTAATGCTGCATAGATCCTAGGAATACTCTTCCCAACATCTCTGATTATCTATGCCTCATAAGCACTGTAGATCTAGGGTCTACCACCCTAATTTTGTGGACAATCTCTCCTGCGATGGTATTTGCCACAAGTCCAACACTCTATATGATTCTAGCCTACATCCTTGTTTTTCTCCTCAGATCGAAGTCCTTGTCCTTTGTCAGATGCATTAAAATCCTTAGATTGCGCTGCATTCTCTTTATTACCTGTACCCTGAGGTCTTTCTCTCTTCTTGTCCCATTTTCCTTTGTTCTTTGCATTACCTTTCGAGTCTGGTTTAGTCTCATATCTATGCTTCGATTGTTCATAGAAATTAGTTATCTTTCAAATGGCCTCCTCCAATGATCTACACTCATCGAACTCAATAATGCCTTTTAATGCAATCGGTAATCTACTAATGAATCTATTAATATTGTTCTTCTCCTCCTTGAGCTAAGGCACATACCTCAATAACTCCAAGAATCAACTAGTGTACTCCTCATCTGTGATTGATCCCATATTTAGCTCATAGAATTATTTTTCCCTGTTGTCATAGTACCTCTATGATAGGTACTTATTCTTGAATAGTCACTCGAATTCACTCCAAGTAAACTCCTCCTCTTAAATATATCTGACGCTCTTCACATCTTCCCACCAAATATATGCTTTACCTTTGAGAGTAAATGTAGCTATCTTGGCTTTCATGTTCTCTGAGTAATCATGCAATCTGAAGAAGTTATTCATATCAAGAAACCATGCCTCTGCATCGTGTGATTTATTCATCTCTCCATCAAATGTAGGTGGCTCTACTTCCTTGAACTCGTCTATAAAATATCCCCTATCACTCCTGTAAGGATGATAATGATGCTGATCATAATTCCTTTCAGAACCAGAACTAGAATAGTACATGCGTCCATCACCTCTCCTATTCGAAGTAACCAAAGACATGTCATCTCTATCTGACCTACACCCACCATGCTATCTACTACCATATGCCCCATTATTTATGTCCTCCAGCTCATGGCTAATTTGAAATGGTCCCTGTCACTACAATTTTGCCAAACTTTGAAGTATCACTGCATTTACTTCTACTTGTTTTTCCTAGACATGTATGATTTTTTCATTGTCTTCCCTGTAACTCCTTATTTATGACTTTAAGCTTCTTAGTGTGTCTGCCTAATTAGAAGAGTGCCCAACACCATGCTGCTCATATAATCCATAGGGAGAGTCTCGGGAACTGTAGTCTACCATATTTCTAGTCATCTTTGATATTCTTATTACAAGGTATATCATGTCAGCTAAACCAAGTCACAATAAACCAACATACCTTAGCATAGTTAGAAAGGATACCTCATCTACAAGATCAATGAAATCAATGTAATACATGCATAACATAATCATAACAACATATAGAAATATAACACATAAGCATATAACCATATAGCCCTCATTCTAGCTAGTTTCCATTCATCAATGCATGACCATATCAACTACACATACCATGACCTCATGCATGAAAACAACCACCACATCATTGTACACTTGACCACATGTGAATACTAACATGCATAAGGAATGCATGATCAGCCATACACTCATTACTACACAATCCACAACAACACCATGAACTTCCCATGGCGAGCTCACTGCAATCATAACTCATACCGTACAACTGAAACAAGCACATGGTCTTACAACATAAGAAACACATAAGCAACTGACAAGAATGCATGACCAACACATAGCCCATCCTGTCTAAGTGTTGAACCATGCTATGATACTACTCTATAACACCCTCCTCTCACATCTACCCAAGTAACCATCCAACCTAGATAAACATGTGATGATAAGTTACTATGACATGATTTGACTTCCTATGTGTCAGTTAAGGAAGTGGAAGCGATGGAAACACACCATAAAAACCTTCCACATTAGCAATAGAACTTCGAGGAGCCATCCCAACCTCTTAGGTAACCAACCCCTACGTCCCACTGAGTTTTTAGACCATTAAACCCTTGGACACTCCCTTGACATGGACAATCAGGTTTCAAGGAGGCTTCAAACTTTCCCACAACATGGGTATGCATGCATATGGGGACTTTTATGCCCAATCTTATGCCTGGGTCTCTGGGATTGAGCCACTTTTTTAGGCCCAGAGCCCAGGTCACTACCCAGAACTAAATGACACTTTCAGAACTGAAAGATAACAACATAACAATGATACAAATGTAGTTACTTGAACAAGAACTTGCCTAGACCTCTACTAGGCATGACATGCATTTTGTCAAACGTACCACGATTATGTAATCTATAGGATTAAACAACATATCTAGGAATAGGGGTCTCATACTCATATGAGAATCGCTAAGAAACACTGATGCCTTAATTCCTTAGCTACATTTTAATCTATTAGGTCATAGATACATTGTTCAGTCATTTAAGAGTAAAAACATGATGAGAACCAAACATATCCAGTTTCATAATACATGTTTATAACCATCATAATAGCAACATAAATACCAAGGAAAGTACAACCATATAATCCACATATAAACCAATATAATACTCATGAATTAACTAGTAGAAATAACCTCATTATAATGATGAAAAGGCCAACTAGGTTCAGGACTTCTGGGGACCACCCGATCGTAGACATGGTTGAGCCAAATATCACTTCAACCAGTCACCCCTGTGCCATATTCCAAGCATGAATGTGGGATCTCATAAAAAACATCAATCAAAACCATTTAGGGCTTCTAGAAGCAAAACCACCTCAACCCATCAAACAGTTATTCCACCCCACAGTCAGACATCACAAACCATCACTATATTGGTCTCGACCCAAGATTTCTAGGGCTCCAAATAATTTGTTCCAACCAAGGCTTCCAAGAATAGTAACTCAACCCACAACTTCCGCTGAGCTTCTAGATTGTTTTTCCAACCAGGTTTCTAGAACTAGTAACTCAACCCACCAATGGATTCCAGACTGTTTTTCCAACCAAGGCTTCCAGGACTAGTAACTTAACCTAAGTTGTTACGAGGCTTCCAAAGCTTTTCTCCAACCAGGGCTTCTAGGAACTAGTAACTCAACCCAAGCTAAAGGAAACATGAGAACTAACTGGAAAAAACAAAGAAATGAACCCACAACACCATGGCTATCTAGAAAATGGAAAGGCTAGGCAAATCCACTATCAATCCAGGAAATCCTCCATTCCAATGACAAATCATGACCAATAAACCACATGCATATTCCATGCATGCCAAAACTAGTGAGGAAAACATACGTGAAACTTGGTACCTGCAAGAAAAACTGGTTCTTGTTATTAATATTGACGTCCTCTTGCACTTTCATCCTCTTCCTTTTCCTTCTTGCTCCAAAAATCAAAGTATGCCACTCTCTCCAAGAGTTATCCAAGAAAACTCTAAGTGTCCAAGGGTATGAGAAAGAAAGAATGGAGAGAGATATCTCCAAAACTAAACTGACAAAAGTCTGTAAACTAATCCTCAAAAGCCTTCTTATTAATGTAGCCTCTATTTTCTTCATTTTCCATTATTTTCCTTCATTTTCCTCCTCACATGCAACCTATGACCTTCCATCTCCATTTTCTCCTAATTTCCATTATTTTCATAAATAAATATGCCTTTGCCAATCTCCTTAGCCATTAATCAATCACTAGTGATCCCTGTCACTATGAGTTTGTCTAAAATTCAGCTTGGATTACATATCCCATCAACTATGATTATTATTTTTCCTTTATTAACCTTTATTACATGGATTTTCACTAGGGATGTTACATTAGGATTTATTGTCATAAGTCAAAGGAGTCAACATATTTTTTATAAGACCCTTTTGGCTCATTGACTGCATTGCGCAATTTTCTAGGTCAGCAATCACTATCCCTCAGAATTGCACAAAGAAAACTTGGAGGACAGTCACTGGGAAAAAATGTACATTTCTTGAGAGGAAGATAGAGCCTTCCTTCTCTGTATTGCGTAATGTGGTCTTGTTGAGGCAGAGTCCGGGCCAAGGCTGCCCAGACCCACCGACAGGCAACTAAAAGAAAATGTGAAAGTGAATGCATGGCAATATTAAGTGTAAGAAGAAGTGATTGATCTTGCATGAAAACCTTGAATGAAAGATTCAAAAAGCATAACAACATGCATGTGGGTGAAGTGAGTCATCGAATCGACGACCGTTCATGAAAAACAATTTCATGCATGCGATAGTAGTGAGATGCTAATGAAAACTGAAACTATGCTAGTACAAGATAGTATGCATGTAAACAACAAAAATCATTCAAAGAAATCAAGCAAATATCACTCACATAAGAAAAAACACAAAAAGCGACAGAAATTCTAAAAAAGACAAGTTGAGACCACTTACTCGTGAATAGCTGAGCCAGATGTGTCGAAGATTCCTCGATGCGTTGTGGGATGTCAGAGATCAAAGATTGATGCAAATGAGTGAGCTCTGAAGCGTCGAATAAATAAGTTTGAAGCTCATGACGTGCATTCCAAAAATCTAGGAAAAAGTGAAACTTGGTGGAAAGATTCTAAAACGATCTTTGCATATAACCTCCAGCTACCAAAAATAGCTCCCTGAATCATGGAATTCCTTTCTCTGTTCTATGAAAAAGCAAGTCATGCATGCAAGTCAAGTTTCCTTGGTCTCGGGTGGAACTGGTTAACCCAGCTGCACATGTAAGATCATGCTCAACTACTGGGAGAAAAT
Organism: Pinus taeda; assembly: GCA_000404065.3. Classification (NCBI taxonomy): domain Eukaryota; kingdom Viridiplantae; phylum Streptophyta; class Pinopsida; order Pinales; family Pinaceae; genus Pinus; species Pinus taeda. Next base: position 120,366 of record APFE031207491.1, on the reverse strand, counting down.
GTACATTTCTAGAAGGGAGGTGGGATGGCTGCCTAGAAGATTTGTGCAATTTCTGGGCAGAGTAGCTGACTGTTGCCCAGTATTGAGTAAATTTTGGGTTGAGTAGCCCTGCTAGAAGGAATTGTGCAATTTTCTAGATGAAGCCTAACTGATAGATTTGTGCGATTCTGGAGCCCAATAGGCTGCCAGATAGAATTGTGCAATTTCTAGAGGGAAGGAACGTTTCCCTCTAGAATTGCACAATTTCTTAAGGGAGCTACTTAGCCTGCAGCTGGACCAAGTCCAAAAGAAGATCCCGTGTGTGGAGTGCAAGAAGCTCTGATGGACACGCTATCTTTCTACAAGAAAATCACTGAAGCTTGTGTACCTGATGAAGCAAGACATGCTGCTATGAAATTTTTGTAGGGTGGCTCCAAAACAAAGCTAAGGAAAAATTTTGGAGGGTGATTGTAGACTCTACAACACTTGGAAACACACTGGTAGAACTCCACCTCTCTGAATGGACCTTATTCATGAAAAACAAGTCTAACACCTCTGAAAGTATTGTTCAGTTCTCAGTTTGTCTTGGTTTGCACACTTTCTTGATTGTAGGATGTAACATATGCCAAGCTCTTGGTTGATTGACACACATTCCAAGCCAAGGAAACATAGTTGTTTTGATTGGGGTTGAGGGGTACATTGACGCACAAGCAGTATAGTCGTTAGAGTCATAGTTTCATCTCTATGTGTTGCTCCGCTGCCAGCAGGCCTGGATAGTACCCCGTTGGAGTCATATAGGAACACAAGCATGGCTTCGTTGCTAGTGAGCCTGGTCAATACCCCAACGGAGTTACTTGCATCACCTTTCTGCACAAGAAGCCTTTCTCTTCTTTTTCCTTATTCATTTTTCATTTATGAGATTTCACTTTTCATTTTTTTCATTTTTCATAACTGTGCATATCACTTATTCATTTTAGAGGTGGAAGAGGGATCCTGACTTATTGAGAGCATAAGTGGTTGTTCTTACAAAGAAGTAGTTTATTATACCTTTGATGTGCCTATTAAGGTTTTCCCCCTCACCTTACTCTACTTGACTGAGCTGACAAGGGTTAACCCAAAAAGAACCGACTAGAGTAGGTGACACTAGTTAGCGTGAAAGCATTTTTTTTCACCAAGGTTCACTTCGAATAGTACGTATTTTCCATTAATGTATCATGGACTAAAAGTAACAAGTTCTTCATAGAGAGGAAGGATGACAGATAAGCAAGTAGTCATAGTTGTACAAGGCCTCTAGTTCTTTACGTAGCTTGTTTCAAGATTCATACATGGTTTCATGTGAAACCAACCTACGAACAAAACAAGCAAACAAACAACAAAGAAAAGCATAAGAAGAAGCAAAAATGAAAGAAAAGTGAGTAAGAAAACAAGAAAGCAGACAAACAAACAAACAAACAAAGTAAGCAAACAAGCATGCAAGAAAACACTACTCCTACTCCTAAGCTAATAGTGCATGGGCCTCATCACGTGAAGTGATATTTCTAATGCATCCACTAGCGCATTGGTTGATCCATGTTGGTGAAGGCTTGTTCCGTGAGCAACCTAGTTGTGCAAACTAGCGAGCAAGAAAGATATAACAATGAAGACAAAGACACTTCATGTTTCAAAGTTCCCGTAGGACATAAGCAAGTGCGAGTACATGACGAGTAGTCCGTGGACATATCATGGTGTTGTGCAACACTGCGTGAAGTTGTGAAGCATATGCACATCCTTGACTGTTACATGCAAACAAATGAAATAAACAAAGACAACTTGTGTCATGCATGTGTGCTTTCAATTTAAGATTCCTCCAATGCATGAGTGATAAGATCATGTAGTTTGAGTGGAGGAAGCATGATCTGTGTGTGGGGTTGATCTTCAATGCATACAGATGAGTGATGAGGAGCCTCAGGTAATTGAACAATTTCCTAATCGAAAGTGAAACTGGAATCCAAACAGTGAGGGCCTAACATAACCATCAGCTCAGGCTAAAGTTTCTCGACAGTCTAGGGTGTTTCGACTTTATTGTCTGATAGATCATCATAAACTAGTGGCTTTAAAAAATAAGCTACGATAGAATCATGATCATGATCGAATATGGGGGTAAATGGATTACAATAGCCACGATTAGAAAAATCAATGATTTCATTAGCATCTTCACGATCTGAGGAATCAAACAAAGGAGTGGATGAGAAGTAGACAAATTCATCCTTTGTGTCTCCAGAAAAGGCAGATGAAAAATCAAGTGGACTTTCAATGAATAGTTTATCCTCTCCATTTTCAGATGATGGACTGACATATGGTTTATCATGCGAGTGATCAACAATGGGTGCATCCGTAGATGAAGATATACATGCAAAATCATGGATGGAAGGTTCCCCAAAGATGACAAGAAATAACGGAGGGGGCTCGAACGGAAGGGAGCCATCCTTCGCCGACTACTGATACTCAATCTCTCAATTATACTCTTCATGAATGGTAGCGCATGTTGGTTGTGCAACACCAACTCCGTTAGTGGCTTGATCCTCATTCACAACAAGTGTAGAGTTCAGAATGGAAGAACACAAGGCAGTATCATCTAGAGGATTATCCAAGTACGAATATAGAGATTGTGGTACAAAATGCATATGAAAACTCGATAGACTTACAAACAAATCCGCGTGAAAATCAAGCGAAGTGATGTTGGAAGGATGTGACAACTAAACTTGTGCGTGAGCATGATCTCCCACATGACTCTACAATGGTGGAGCTATTTAATGAGGGAACGATGAATAGTCACTTGTGACAACGACCGTCTCTATCTAAGATTGTGCAACTCCATCATTGAAGAATGTTGAGTGAGGCTTGACTTCAAACTTCTTCTTGGGACGATCATATTTCTTAAGGCAGTACTTGAATTGATCCCAAAGATAGAAAATTTTCATCTCGCTCTTCGGAGCTTGAAGCTGCAAGTCATAGAAGTGCTGCCAAAAATACATAGGCGATTCATGTGGAGCCTTCCATTGTTGTATCATTTTTAGGTCAAGATGTTCTAGATCAAAATGATAAAAAGTGTCTTCAATGAGATCACATAAGTGCTCAAGTGAGTGCACATTGTTAGCCGGTAGGCTGCACAACCACCAATGTGGAGATTCATGAAGTGTGTATGCAAGAATCAAATTGGCCTATTCATCAGAACATCCATATTCCTCATGAAGCATGGAAAGAAAGTCATGTAAGAACTTAGGCTAGGCCACTTCCTCTTCACCATCATACGTGTAAGTGGACAAGTGATCGAAAAACTCCCTTGTGATGGTGACATCTTCGGGATTCGAAAAAAATCACGGAGGGAGAAGAGTGCAAGACTTCATGACAAATATGAAAAGGTTCAAAACAGGATGAGAGGACACAACTTGTCATCTGGCCCTCCTTCTAGTACCATAAATGTTGACGGTGTTGGACTTGGCAACATGTCAGGGGATATCCCCGGTAAGAAGTCCCAATTATACCTCAGACCGTTTGGTGTAGGAGTCCCAGTAGTGGGTTGTACGGTAATGCCTTGATTGCGATTTCACACAGATACAAGTAAGATAACTCTGTTGGTAGCAAGGGTGTGACATATGCAGTGAGCCAAGGAAGGTGCATGAGAGCTTCTAACACACAGGGGTTGAGATGAGTGCACCCAATGGAAAATTATGATAGCACAGAGTTAAGAAGGGAACACATGAGTGAACATGCATCACAACATGGAAGGAAATTTAGCCAGCAATCCAAAATGATTGTTAAACCAACAACACATTTCAGAAAGATTCATACATACATACACCAAAAGCTATACATGCATGCATAAGAAGACAAATACATATATCATTTAGAGTAAACAAAGAACTAAAATACAATACAACATATGCATGAAATGTGCTAGTTCTTGTTATATTAAGAAGTGTAAGTTCCAGTCATACAATACATCAATGTCCAACCACTAGTTCTGATAGCAGAACGTTATAGCCACAACCGCCTGCTCCTCCAAAGAGATGTACTAGTTCTGCATAGTGGAGAAGCCAAGGCTCGTTACAATATTGTCCAAGCTCCCTCTAAGATAGTCCTATAGGAAGCTTGAGTTAGAAATAATTAATTTGTACTTGTCTATGGTTGTAATTCTCCATTTGAGGATTTTGTTCCTACATAATAGGAATTAGCTAGAATATAGTTTCTCCTAGTTTAGTGTGTGGTTGAGAGAATCTCTCAACCACACTACTGTATGTCTAAGATAGAACCTTGAGAATTTTGTTTGTATAAATATGTGTGTAATTTCCTTGATTCATAATAGAGAATTTGATTAGAGTTTGTTGTGTGCTATTTTATCTTGGTATCAGAGCCTTGAGGGCCTCGCCCCTTGTGGGCTTGGCCCCTCCTAGGCTGAGGGAAATAATTGAGAATATATTTTTGTTTTAGTTTTTTAAGTGTCCATCATTTGTCAAAACCTATGGTTATTGTTTGTGGTCTTAGCTTCGACAGAGAATCTTTGTTGCCAGATCCGTGGAGGAGTTGCAGAGGCCAACTGTCAGTGTTGTTGCCATGTTTTTGGAGTGGTAGCCCATCGTGTAAAAGATCGCTGGTGTGGCTACTGGGATCCACATCATGGATTTGGAGTTGGTGTGGAGGCAGCAATCAGTATACTGGTTGCAGCAGCCTGCACTTAGTGTGAGCGGACTATGTGGAGATAAGGCGACAACTCGACTTAGAACAAAGGTTGCAGAGGTGCTCTGAGGTTCATTGAGCCGGAGGTCTAGAAGTGTGGCACCGATAAGATTTGAGAGGATCACTGCATAGATCGTTGCATATCTCTTCCTGAAGATAATGATGTTTCTACCTATGTGTCAGGATGGCATGATCAATAAATGGTGTTGTCAGTAAAACCTACAGTCGCAGAGTCAGCCTGTGTGGGTGCAATTTAGTTGTAGAACCATGCCACTTGGGGGTTAAAAACAGTCAGAGAAATAATGTGTGGGATTTGGCATCCATTTTTTTTGCCTTAATTGGTGGAGAGCCTGTGAGTGGTTGTGCAAATTAAACTTGGTTGCTGATGAAGACCTGCGGGAATCTTTATAGAGTGAAGGAAAGAAGAACGGAATATCGACGGATTAAGTGAATCAGAAGAACTGAGATATGTTGTGGAAGGTGCATCATGCTAAAATAGGATCCGAGATCTGTTGTTGGATTTGCGGCATCTTCAAAGTCATAGATCTGCATGTAGGCAGTCGTGCATGGCTACTAATAGATATTTTTTGCTGTGGATTGATTTGTTGTGATCGAGTTGCTATCATCAAGCCAATGGAGGCTACGTGCTAGTCTGATGGTAAACAGAAATTGAGCATATTTGCTCCTTGTGGCCTGCATCTGGAGAGTATGTATTGTCTGCATCAGATTCACTGCCTGAAGAACTTGCTGAATCAGAATCAGTAGTGGAAGATCTAGAATCACTGCTTGAGTTTTTTCATTGAGTTCAACATTTTTTCAGGACACTGGTTTTATGCCCATTGTGGACCCAGAGGTTCTTCTGGATGGATACCATTCCATTAACAAAACCCTTGAAGTGACGCAAATTTGTGGAGGAAGTGTCCACAGTTTGTCAGGTATCAACGAGGCTGTTCGATTAATGGAGGTTTTGCTTCGTTCGTATATGAAGATGAACTCCTTGGAAACAAGATTGCAAAGAGTTTGTGTAGCCATTATGGCTGAGAATGATCGAGCTCCGTTTGCACAACAGAAGAGTGGTCGGTGACTGGATGTGAGGAGGTAAGAACTAATCTATGTTGAGAAGAGGATGTGTGCTCCATGCAATGCTATTGATCGATTTGCTTTGTGTATTATGTTGTGGGTCTTGTGTATCTTAGAGAATCGTATCATTTTCATTCAGAAGATTTGTTTCATTCAATCTGTTGGAAGTGTTGTTCAATACAATATCTATGTGTTCAATCGCTCTTTCAAATTCTGTTTGTGGAGCATTGTGGACTAGTCAATTGTTGTGGCAGTCACTGCATTTGTCTGAGCACCTTTGCTGCAGATTGAGGTTGTTGATTGTGGATCGAACACGATGCAGTGGTTGCAACAGTGCGTTGGGTAATATTTCCCTGGCAATCAATGTTTAGATTGATTTGAATGGATTGTTGATCAGCTGCAGATCCATCAAAGTGGAAAATTCATTGAATTCAATTGAAGCCATGGAGAATTTGGTTCAGCTTTTAGAATCTCTGCAGTAGGTCGTTGCCCTGCTGGCGAACGAAGAAGTAAAGGAGTTGTCGACGAAGAATTCTACTTTCCTCAACATTGTGCCCCTCAGAAATGTTGGTGGTGGAAAGTCAGTTGTATTAAATAGCCTGGTTAGTCATCCTATGCTGCCTACGGGAGAAAATGGAGCTTCTTGATATATAGAGAAGTTTAATTCTATGATGATGTTGCAATATATTGATTAATTTTCATGATAATGAAACTAGTTGTAATTTAAGTGACATTAGTATGACCAACTATTGTCACAATTCTGAGTGTGTGTTGGAACTGGTCATTCCAACACTAAGAAGATTTGTAGGGAATGGTGAACACATGACAGTGAAAACGACATCAATTGGAGCTACATTAGAGATTGGAGGATGATCGAGATCGTGTTGCAGATTGTTAGCGAGCATGAGGCAGTATGCTTGAAAACAGTGACTAGCCTTGATAATGTGAGTAGGGGAAGTGGCATTATGTTGCGATGCCAGGAGAATTGGATACTGAAATGCGATGGAGGAATGGACCGTGGAGTCCTAGATTACTGTTCTTGAAGGGAAAATTGTGTTCTCTTTGTGTGGTTGTGAGTGCCTATGTTCTGGTTTCTTTGTCAGTGGACCCCTCACAGATGAGGTAAAGGAGCAGCGACAATGTTTATGGTGGACAACAAAGTAGATGTTTGTTTGAGTTTGTGGAATAGACTCCCTAGCATGTTATAAACAAGTCCAATTGTTGTAATGGTCATTGTATGTACCCAGAAACTCCAAAATGTTGAATGAAATGTAAGCCTTTTAAAGGTATTTAAAAGTTCGTGGTGATCTTAAAACCACTTTGTAATGGATTTCCTTTGTGGCTGGTTGGTAGTGAGCTAGAAACCATCCATAGAGCCTTAGTGGCTATAGGATTTGCCTGGAGGTGGCACATTTAAGTTTCAGATTTGCCCGGTGGTGGCAGATCGGACTTGCTCGGTGGTGGCATATTGCTTGAGTGGCTAACGTGTACACGGGAACTTTGTGCTCATAGGAGTAGGTGGACTGCAGTAACACCTGGCTCACAGTCTCAGATATTGGTATGTCTAAGCACAAGAGGGTCGTCGTACTTTTCTATCTGACAGTTGCGTCAAAAGGCACAATCAGCGCAACTGTTTGCAATTGTTATTTGGACATGAATATTTGGCTTAGAATGGCACTGATCTCTCTTTGTTTTGCAAGTTCTACATATGCAATTCGCTCGATGGTGGTGGATTTGTAGGTACATATATGCAGTGATAACGGTCGACAGAATCATGTTTGTGAATCACTATCATGACAAGTAGTCATTAAGGGGGGGAGTTAGAAATAATTAATTCCTACTTGTCTATGGTTGTAATTCTCCATTCGAGGAGTTTGTTCCTACATAATAGGAATTAGCTAGAATATAGTTTCTCCTAGTTTAGTGTGTGGTTGAGAGAATCTCTCAACCACACTAATGTACGTCTAAGATATAATTCATATCTTGAGACTTTCGTTTATATAAATATGTGTGTAATTTCCTTGATTCATAATAGAGAATTTGATTAGAGTTTTTTGTGTGCTATTTTATCTGCTTGGTTGACCAAAAGCCTTTACAATGAGTTATGAGGGACTATTTATAACAAAGGGTGGGGTGACCCTTGACATTCCCCTTTTTGACACTTCATCTACCCTCATGACTCTTCATCTACTCTATGACTCGTACATACAACTATCGACACTTGACTTACACTTGAAAAAATGTTACATTACAATCCACATGTACCCATGTGAGACAAAATGGCTTGAGCAAGCCATGCTAGACATCGCTATGGCTTAGAAAACTATTGGAAGACCAACTCTTCAACATCTTCATTATGGTTGATAGTAGCGAACTAATGCCAAGATCAGTAGTCCGCAATGGTGTCCTTGTGCTCCAAGGTGACATATTTCTGGAACCTGACTCTTGCCTCCATAGCATCTAGGTACACTGCTCAGGCTCCTTTTTCCAACTCATCTGAAAGCATGCACATCATTGGCTTCAATGCGGTTGGACCAGCAACATACTTGTGCATGGTGTCTGCACTGATTGGCAAGTCTGGGCTGGTGGCTCTATGCATCAACTAATCAAAGTATGAATCAAGCTCTTGTTGGACCTATGCCTTTGTCTTCATCTGGGTGAGAGTCGCAATAGATGGGATCACATGTGCACGCACCACAACATCCATACTCTTGAATACACATGCATGGGAAGCTTGTAGACTAGTGATGAGCTATGAGAGCTCTTCATAGTTCCAAATCTGACTTCGAATGCGTGCCTTTGGCTCGACCGCTCTAGGATTCATCATCTTAGGAAAGATAAGTGGGGCTCCCTTATATCTCATCATCCATGTTTGAATGTAATCAAAAAAAGCATGCACGTTCGACAAGATATGTGCTCTTCTAGCACATCGCAGCTACCATCCACCGAGATGGGCGACTTCCTTATGCATGATAAAAAACTTGGAATACAAAGCCCACATAACTATGTCAAGGGACAATACTTCATATAATATTTCCTTCTTCAGTTCCACTCAGGCGGATGTTGTAACCAACTCTCCTCCTTTCTTCGCCGTCTGAATCTCCTTAGCCATTTGCTCATTCCCAATTATCAAAAAGAAAACACTTGAGCTAGTGGCTTCAACATATGCTTTGGTAGCATTGGCCAAGGCTGTCATATGTTTGTGCACATCAAACATGATCACTTGTTATTCAACTTTCACTGGAGGTGTATGATCATCTGGAGTTGACACTCTACGAAACTGCACAAATCTATGTTGAGACTCGTCGAATGAGACGTTGTGCATCTTTGCTTCTGGCTAACCTCCACAGATCTCAGTGTCTCCTTGGTCTCCTGGGAATTTCTCCTCTTCTGGATGTGGTGAAGCGAGTAATTTGACCTCTTGGTGATGAGGCATGAGGCCAATGTCTTGTTCTAATTCTTGTTGCTTCATATCCGTATCCAACTGTTTAAGTGCTTGGTTTATCTCATGAGCGAAGTCTTGCTCCTATAATAGTTCACATTGTCTACCTAATGCCAGCTATTTTGATGAGTCCACTACCTGTACGGGTGTTGTTTCATCTATCTGTACATGTTATGCCCCCTGTTGTACCTATTTTTGCTACTCTTCCCTTTCCTGCTTGTGCATCTCTTGTTCCTTTTGGAGTTTCTCCTTCAACTGTACTCTCGCATAATGATCTTTCACAAGACAATATGGGTCATACGAGTTGTAACTCTGGAGGTCAACTGGATACTTCTTCATCTACTCTACTTCGACTTCCACATGCTTGAAACTTTGTATCTTGTATAACCCGATGCATAGCAGAAGAGCAGGCCAAGGTGCCTTCTTCTTCTAGTGCAACCTAGTTGTCATTCTTGCCAAGATGTGATATGCTACTTCCTACATGACAAATATGTCTAAGGTGAACTTTGGTAGAACATCTGGAGGCTTCTCCTTGTTGTACATCTGTATGAAGGTGCCAGAGCTATGTCTATTAGTGCCTCCCTTGGTGCCTTTAACATGCAGGGTGGATCCTGTTCGAATATCATCTTGTAAACTAGGGTGACAAAATGGTCGAACAACCATGTGATAACTCCTTTGAAGCTACATTCAGACAACATGTTGCAATAAGTGTTCACAACAGTCTCTGCTGGTGACCATTCCCACTTCAAGCTTGGGAACTCTTGTCGAGCACAAATTGCATCTAAGATATAGGCGAACATGTATATTTATGCTTGCATACCTTCGGGTGACTATTGAGCCCTTGTTACCTATCCCTTCAGCTGATGAGCCAACATAGTAGACAAGTTACATGATTTACCATCTCTGGCCAGTTGGTCCAACACGATCTCCCAACTCTCTGGGAAGGTTTCCGTGCTTTTTTGGCCATACAGTCGACATGCAAAGATGACCATGTATTGATATGCCTTTTGTAGTATCTTCATCTTGCAGACATATAGCTAGATGATGGAATGAGAGGCACAAAGATGTTCATTGGAAGTGACTCTTGCGTAAGATTCATATGGATAGAATCTTGTAACAAGCTTAGTTTATTTATATGATGTTTAAAAAGAAGAATTTTTCTTGCTTAAGGATGTATAAAATATTAATACTTTCTCTAGAATACATAGAATAATGATTAACATTTAGTATAATCTATCAAAGAAAAAGTTGAAACTTAGTAATAAAGTTCTATCCTTGGGAACTATGATGCGTGAAGGAAGATTTATGTGGAGATGGACCATTAGGATGTTTATGAAAAGAGAAGATCATCATGATGAGGTAAGTCTAAATGTAATTATTGTTATTTATCTTGTTAACATATTATTTTTCTACCTAGAAGGATGTTGCAGGAATATGTGATAGTTGAGGAAAGTTTAGTTTGATGGATATGTATGAAGAATGTTGAGAGAAGCTCAAAATATGGTACATGGAAAATGTGAAGTCAAGATATCTGCATCTTAGGATTGAAAGGTAGTAGCATGAAAATATAACCTAAAGGTTAAGGGAGATCACTTTCATGAGGAAGCTGTGATCAACTTAGAGTTTGGAAAGGCTCAACGTAATGCCTTCGTCTATGATGTCAAAGATGAAAGCGATCAGCAAGAAAAATTACATGGATCTAGCCACAATAGTGAACAGTGAATATGGCTCCATGATACCTTGAAAAGAAGCAAGTTCAATACGTTGAAATGTAGAGAAAAGAGGGAGCCAGATAGTTATGAAGAACTGGTAGTTGATAATCATAACCTAGAATTCTTGTGGATATGACTTCACAATTAGAAAGGAAGTAAAGAGTCTCCTTTAGATTAGAGAGGGGCTAAAGGAATCTCCTTGAATAGGAGCAAGGATCTATTCCCTGATCAACAGGGCATAAGGATATCCTCTTTGGTTGAGAGGGAGTGATGTTAGACATCACATGTGCATTTTCATCTTCATGTGTCAGGCACTTGACCAAGACTAACAACCATAAGTATAAGTGAAGGCCCTAGAGAGAGAATGGTGGAGGATTGGATAAGCATCTATGGTTTCCTTGAGGATATAGAATCCAAGAAAGGAAAAGTATCAACATTATTTGATGATGGGCAAGGTATCCAAGAGAAGAGTGGTCGAAAAGGAATGGTATTCTTTGAGGACTCGTGATTGGAGATCCAAGCTAAGAATAGTCCTAAAAGGACATACTTTGTGAACATTTGGATGGGGTATATGACTTGTAGAGGTAGTGCAGTATCACACATAAATCCTCCCAACATAATTCTCTCAAATGAAGTTGAGCTTGTCAAGTTAGGCCTCAGTGATAGTGTTGGCTATAATGATGATGCTTACAGTTGGCTTATCAATCTGACTCTTCTTATGAGAACTCTTAAGTTTGAGAATCATGTTGTACTGGTTGTACAATTATGAATACCTCCCTATTTAAGACAAAGTGTTGGAAATGTAACTAGTTTCAGACTTCATAATTGTTGTTGTACTCATTTCAATATGTATCTTATGTAAGAAATAAAAGAAGAAAATAATAAAATTATTATTATTATATAATGGGTTTCATGCATCTTATTAATGGTATTCTAGTTAAAATCATATTCTTCATGATTTTAGGTTTTGTTAGGTCATAGGATTTATTGTCATAAGTCAAAGGAGTCAATTATTTTTGAGAAAAAGAATTATTTTTTAGTCTAGAAAGTCCTAGAATCTCCAAAAATACAAGTCAACCCTAGCATCTTGAAGTTGGCCTAAAGAAGGGAATTCGACCCCTTGGACATACTATATAAGGGATCAGTTCAACCTCATTTATCATCCACTCACTCACAAGTTCGATCTCAAGAAGGAATTTTGATTTGTAGTTGGGAAGCAGAAGAAGAAGAAGAGAGTGAAGGTCTAGAAGAAGAAAGTAAGGAAAAAAATATTATTTCTGGGCTTAATCTCTCTCACACATGTGAAGGGTTAGGGTTTTTGTAGCTTCCAGGAAAGGCCAAAATCATAGAACCAAGTTGTAGTAAGATGAAGTGTAGTGTCATGTTGTTGGAAGGAAAAATAGTATAACCTGACCTCATTAACCTTGGGAGGAGTTGTCTTGCTCTAGGAAGGTCTAAAGAAGATGATGAACTAGGGTTTATGAAGCAACAAGGTCCAAAATTGCAGGAAAAAAATTGCAAATTGAGTTGCAGTATTGAAGTTGGTAGGTCAAAATTGTAGTTTGAAGTTGGTTGGTGCAGAATCAAGGAAAGACTTTATGAAGGGCTTACTTGGTACTTGGAGGAGTACTTGATCTAGGGTTTGAGTCTTTGTTGTCTCATTTGAAGTAGATTATATAAGAAGAGAAGAGTTTTCTGATTGTTCCCCTTGGAGGGGTTTTGCCCTACCTGAGAGCCTAATTTTTGTGTCGTCTATTGTTGCTATTTTTGTTCTTCATATTTGTTTGATGAAAAGATCTAAATAAATAACACATTAAGACTAACCAAGTTCACAATCAAGTATTAAGGTTAAGGAAAATTAATTTAATAAGATGCCACTTTGAATTTTCCAACACCCAACATTTGTGCCAAAAATGATGACAAGTAGTTCCTTCCTTAGTTAGGGCAAACAAATAGCACCCAACCTACCCAAGTACTAACACTACTAGAGATCTCTAGAGAGATATATTGGAACTACTTCTCTTTCTTTTTCAAAGTACTAGCCTTAAGGTAAGGAAGTTCCATAAGATACTCGCTAGAAGGTCAGTTAGGTTTCTCCATCCATAAAGTACTAGCCATAAGTTATTAAGGTAAGTTCCTAAAGGTATAGCCATAAGGTCATTTCCACTAATAGCCACTCATTGCGGCTTCTACTGGATGGTGGATTAGAAGAGGCATCTTGTTCGTGTCTTTGTGAGACACATCGAATGATGTCTTTGATGCTTAAGCATTTACTTTTAAGCACCAGACTTTCTTTGGATAAGCGCAAGACTTACCTGGACGAGTGAAAAGCCATACTGCTATAGCCGTTTCAGGTTGGGTGAGTGGATGAGCGAGCTACTTCTGGGGATACGTAAAGTCAGACAACCAACGGGAGAGGATGCGTAGCACGCTCGACCAGCGGTACTTGAATTGTCGTACATTAAAAGGTCAACCAGGGGATCATAAACTGATGAGGTGCTTGCAAAATATATGCATAACTAGATCTAATAGGTTAATTCTAAATCAAAGGTAAGAACATTCTAACATTAATCTATTGTAACAAAACATAAACTCACCTCTCATATGTCACATGAAAGAATTATATATTTAAATAAAAAAATTCATTTGATTCATGAGTATTAAAGGAATAGACATATCTAGTAACTAAAACAACCAGCTCAGAAAAATCACATGATGCTAGTTATTAAAATAATCTAACTAAATAAATAATACAAGTTTGAGTTGTGTAGTTGCATACACAACTTTTGGTGGATCCCTAGGTTGATATTCTTTTATATGAGGACCCTTATTCTATTAAATAATGCAATCCATCTCATGAACATAGAAATACCCATAAACAATGGAATTTTCCAATCAATACAGATAAGAATTCACCTAACAATATAACTCTATAATAAAATCACAGTGATTCACACTTCATGTTGGCTTGATGGGGCCTGACCCAAGTTCAGAGTTAATTGGCCAAACAAATCCCTGTACTACTGGCCCTTTCAGCAACAGTCTGTGGAGCGCACATTGAGGTCTCACCCAAAGTAGTATGGGGGGGTGCTGGAACTAGGTTTTCGCACCCTTGAGATGTATGAGGAGTTGATTTGGTCCAACTGTTAGTCCCTTCGCATAGGTTACCTCACGCACTTCTCTGACCTTCGTGGCTTGATATATTCATCTTAGTGTAGCCCTAACCATGGGTTGTGAGGCTTCCACGCTGCTGGAGAAGTGATCTGCACTATTGCCCTAAGTCACACCCAAGATATTACTTATCTTCTTATACCACTTAGTTATCTTCACACAATTGGATTCCTTGTGTTATATTTACTTATTTAGCACATTCATATGAGTTTGTGCAGTAAATAAATAGTAAACTTGCAATTCATACCCAATAATACGTAAAATAGGAAAAAATACACAAAAATATGGTAAAACTTATCTTTATTAATTCTTCCATTGGTTACAGACTCAACTTGCCCTGTGCACTCAGCTGCAGGGGTCCACACACTCAGCAATGGACTACTAGGCCTCTGTGCACTCAGTTGTAGAGCCTTATCCTACTCTACCACCCAACGACATGACTTACACTTCGACCTGTTGCTTCTTCAATCCCTTAGACTCATGCTTGTTTCACTATTCCTCTCTTCTCTACACTTAGAGCCTTGCTCTATTTATACAATCCCATGGTCTATGGACCATGGGTAGATCTTTCAAACCTACCTTACATTACCAAAAATAAGGGTGGACAGCCCTATGACTCTATTATGTCTTCACACTCCACGCCCACAATTCGTGGAGTCTTTACAATGGACTTAGTCAAAACTTGGGCTTTAAGCCCCAAAACATGCCTTGGAGGGGATTCCACGCCCAACAGGCCCTGAACAAAAACATAGGGACTCACCCTCGAGTCACTCTGTCAGTGTGGATATCTTTGCACGGAGACCCTACAACTCTGCTCGAGCAGTTGCAAGGTCAGCATCGCATGGAGTGGCTGCCTAATGAATCTATTGTACACGTTGTTTCGAGACTACGGTGTCAGAATTGCTTCTTTGCATCTATTCCTGCATCCCCTACATTTGCTGATAGTCTCATGCCTTCTTTTAGCTCCCTTAGGCATGACGACTGTGCTTCTGTCGGCTAGTCAAATAGTCGGGCCACCCGTGTAGGGCTTCAGTCGACTACCATTCACTTTTCTTGGGAGAGGTTCTCCGTTTAGCTTGACTAGTTGTACCGTGCCTCCATCTGTGACTTCCTTAACAATGTACGAGCCCAACCAATGCATTTGGAACTTCCTTGGAAATTTATCAAACTTACTATCATATAGTAATACTAAATCGTTTACTTTGAAGGTGCACAACTTAATATGTCGATCGTGCCAGGCCTTTTTTCATTGCTTTTGTACCTGCTAATGGAAGCCATCTAGAAACCATTCCTCTTCAAGTTCCTCCAACTGCATGAGACTTCCCTCTAGGGCTCCATGGTCCATCATACCTTTGAGCATCGCTATGCACAAACTAGGCACAATATACTCCATTGGCATGACAACTTCCACTCCATTGACCGACCAGAAAAGTGTCTATCCTGTCAGTTTCTTACACATTGTTCTATAATCCAATAGTATTGTAGGTATGTGTAGGTCCCAAGCACTCTGTTGTGCGTTATAGACTTTGGTCAGCGCAGTCTCTAGTATTTTGTTGAATGCTTCTACTATCCCATCGGCTTGTGGGTATGGTGTGCTTTTCTAATGATACACCTAAAAATCTTCTATTAGCGCACTGATTGTTTCATTCAGGAAATGTGTACCTCAATCTCTCATCAAGATCTTTGGACATCCAAATCATGTCAATACGTGTTCAAATAGAAACTTCATAGCCGTGACGGTTGTGCAATATTTTACTCGCTGCGTTTCTGCCCAACGAGTCAGGTACTCTGTCACAATGATAATGTATCGTGCACCCATCTTTCCTTGAGGTCTGATAGGGCCTACAAATTCAATTGCCCACTTTTTGAAGGGTTGCAATGTCATTTGTGGATACAAAGGCATCTTGTCGCTCAACAATGGTTTACCAATTCTTTGACATACATCATAGGCATTGCAGTGTGCTTTTGAATCCTGATGAAGGGTTGGCCACCACAACCCTGCGTGGAGGATCTTCTGCGTGGTTGCTCGCCCTGCACAGTGTCCTCCTACAGCGCCCCCATGTGCGTTCACAAGGATTTGACTTCATTTGAATTTAGGTACATACCTTCGCATTATCTCGTCATTGCCCATCTTATATAGGTGCCCTACGATGACATAAAAACCTACCGCACGCACCACCAGTTCCTTCTTCTACTATATGGAGTACACTTTCGACGTAGTTCCAGTAGTGAGAAAGTGGATTATATCTTCAAAGTTTCCATCCACTATGTGCACATCAAAGAGCTATGCGTTAGGTAATCCTTCCTCTAAACTAGTTGGTTCCTCTCCTGTCTCAATTCATGACAAGTGATCTAGTCCTGCATTCAGGCATCTAGGCTTCACAACGACTTCAAAATCATATTCTTGTAACAATAAGAGATACCTACATATTCGCCCCCCAGCACAGACTTATTGACCAAGTATTTTAACGCAGAGTGATTTTTATACATCTTGAAGTGCCCCCCTAGAAAATAGTGTTGATATTTTTGGAGCGCGTACACCATAGCCAATCCCTCGCATTCAGTTGTGGAATAGGTCTTTTCTACTTTAGACAACCTACAACTCACGAATGCGATAGGGTGATCCAAACCCTCTCCACCCTCCTATGTTAGTACCACTCCCAGTGTTATACACGATGCATCAACATGGACATGAAACTCCTCATCCCATTTTTGAAGACCAGGATTGGCGCAGAGGCCAATTTTTCTTTTAGTGCAACCAAGCTCTTCATGCAGTCATCATTCCAACAAAATGTGACATCTTTTTTCAACAGCTTCTCCATCGGTGTGATGATCTGGTCATAAATTTTGATAAACTTCCTGTAATACCATGTATGTCCCAGGGTAACGTGCAACTATTTGACACTTTGTGGTGCTTCCAAATTCAAAATTACCACAATCTTCATGGGGTCTACCATCAGTCCCTATTTGCAAACCATATGTCCCAACAGATTCCCAAAGGGAATGAGGAACATTCACTTCTTGAGGTTCAGCGCGATTTGGTGTCATTGACAAGTATCCAACATTAAGCGTAAGCTCACTACATGGTGCTTAACCAATCCAAACACAGTCCAATCATCCAGATAAACCTCTAAGAACTTGTGGATATATTCTTTGAATGTTGCAACAACTATGTGTAAAAAAATGGCCGATGCATTCTTTAACCCAAACGGCATAATGGTGTATTGAAATCAACCCCATTCAGTTGTGAAGGTTGTCTTACTCCTATCTTTCAGTGCAACTTTGATTTGGTGGCACCCTGAGAATCTATCAGTGAAAGAATATGCTTCCTACCCGTCGACATTTTCCAGTACTTCATCTGTGAACGAAGTGGGGAATGGGTCATGTACACATGCATCATTCAATTTTATAAGGTCCACACATATTCTTATCTTGCCCTTCTGCTTCTTTTCCTGCACTACCATAGGGCTTACCCAATTGGATTCTTCCACCAGCTCAATGATTCCCACTGTGAGCATATTGTCTAGTTCTATGTAGACCTTCTCATTGTATTTTGGATTCAAGCGGTAAGGCCTTTGCTTAACTAGCTTCACGCCGAGTTTTAATGTGATCTTCATCGTCCCAAAATCGCTGATGATACCCTTTAAGTCGGTGATCTTGGTCAGGAATAGGTCCTAGTACTTGCGGAGTAACTCAGTGACCTTATCCACCATCATGTCATCCCAGTAGTCACTGAGCGTTACATACTTAGGTTCGTCTCCATACCAATGTTCACCTATTTTATTTTTACCAGTGCGGTTATGTCAGGGTCTTCAACCAGTGGTCCTTGAACCTCACGGTAGCCTTCAATTTCTTGGATGTTAACTTTTCATAGATCCTCATCATCTTCTTCAGCATTTACATTATAGCACTCCAATGCATAGCTTAGTTGAGTGGTCCATTCAGGCTGAATCAATTCTATTGTCTCTTGGGGTATCTTGTAGTGCGTCATCAACAATGTGCCACCAATGATCTTCAAACGTGAAGGTTAACAGGAACCCTTCGCGCTAGATATCCCATTCATTTGTCCCATGGCAGGGCTCTATATATATATACCAGTTCATGGGTATAACATCTAAGGTATGGTAGAACAAGTGCACCCACTTAGGTTTTGGCTCTTCCCCATAGACCTTTGTCCACTTGGTGAGGTGAGTGCACTGATCATCCCGTCCTTAATACTTTTCTATTAATCACATATGAGGCTTCCCAAAACGCATGCGAATCATTTGCCTACATTCATGCCAGTCCTCAAAGCTTCCTTGGTGCATACCCCACTACCTCGCGGGCGTAGTGTGTAGTACCCATTTCAAAACCTCAAAGAGTTGCTATTCTGGCACCTCACTTTCAAATCTGTTAAGTAAGGCATCTACCTCACCTAACCCATCATACATAAGTAGATCCCTTACCTCTATTGATATGCAATGCAACGATCTCGTCATCATGTTATAGTTCAGCGTGGTTACCTCGTGTAACTGGTTTTGCCATCACTCTATCTCCTCATCAAAATCTGATTTACAAGAGCTTTCGAGCTCCCATGAGATTCACCCATCTGTGGTGGGATTTACCCAGTCTTTCTCTCGCGCGATGATCTTGTAGATGCAATCTAGGTCATCATCGCTTTCATAGTCGTGCACTGACTCTGTGTTGCGCAATCCCTCAGCAAGGTCTAACGGTATTACTACGCGTAGAGACTTCTTTTCAAAAATCATCTTGCACTTCTTCAGATTAATCACCCCATTCATGTCAGTGGCCTAATCAATTCCTAAGAGTGTGGGGTAGGGATTGTTGTCATCAACAATCTTTATCACTTAAAAATCTACTAGTGTGCTCACTCCCTCAACATCCACAGTGATTCCCTACAGTCACCCCATGGGTATTATCTTATGTTGGTTTTCCATTCGCAGTTGAATAGGGGACCACTGCAGCGTAGGCCTCCCCATTTTCTCCCATGTCCTCTTTGGTAGGACGTTCGTGTCTGATCCCAAACCTAGAACTACTTGGTCCATTTCATGTTCTCCAATCTCTGTGGTTAGCCTCATCCCTCTCCCTGTTCTTGTATTATGCTTTCCGATCTTCCAGACTATGCACGGTTCTCCTGACGCGGTCCCAATACATCTATTTATGAGTTCCTGTAGTCCCTTTATAGCCTTGTTGTCGCACAAAAGCTTCATGCATGTTTCCAAGAATGTCATGAGCATTGAGGGGTCCATTTTTGGCTCCAGTCTATCTTTGCTTTTTGAAATGGAGGCATCAACGAAGCTCTTCTTTGCTTCCATGAAGGTTTCCTTAGTGTGCTCCAAATCAAACTCTGGTTCTTTTGTTGGAGCCTTGTGAACCCAAGTACTATCTTCAAGCTGCTTGTCTTTATCATCCCCTATCATAATTCCAGTTTGGAGCACAATGTTCACATTAGGGTCTTCCTCGCGTGGAGGTAGTGGATGCCACTGTTTATCGACAATTGGTGGAGTCGCATGTGTGCAGGCTCAAGAGAGGCACATTAGGATATGGATCTTTGTACAAACAGGAGGATGAGGTGAAGTTATGTGGCTTCACGGATGTAGATTTGACAGGGAGCCCAACAGACAGAAAGAGCACATCTGCAGGGATCTTCAATATCGGATCGACAACAGTTTCTTGGTACAGCAGGAAGCAGAGATCTGTGGCACTCAGTTCTGCGGAGGCCGAGTATATGGCAACAAGTTTGGCTGCATGCGAGGCTATATGGATGAGGAAGATCCTGGTCAGGTTGTTCGGGTCTCATTTGGATCCTCCTGTGATTTACTGTGATAAGCAGAGTTGCATTAAACTCTCATCTAATCCTGTATTTCATGATAGATCCAAACACATCAACATCAGGTACCATCATATCAGAGATTGTGTGCAGCAGAGAATCATGTTACTTTCATATATTCCCATGGAGGATCAGGATGTTGATATCTTGACGAAGGCGCTCACTAGGAGCAAATTTGAGTACCATCGAGATAGCATAGGGGTTACTGATAATCCTTATCTTGTTGAGAGGGAGTGTTGAAAATGCAACAAGATGATGGAGCTTAGTGGAAAGAAGTCGCCTTCACTAAGTGGGCCCGCTGGGTATTTTTGGTGCAAAGTCTATTTTTAGACTATGTCTATTTTTAGATATATGGATCATGGTCTATGAGTTGCATGATGCTATTTGTGGATGATTGTTCATGTTGGTAAAAATAGATGGACCTCTATTTTTAGACATGGGCGGAGTCTATTTTTAGACTGCCAAGCTAAAAATAAACAGTCGAATATTATTAGCTCTTAATAATACTTAGACTATAAACATTATCTTATTCTCTTGGAGCACTTCAGTTTGAGCTACGGATGTGGCACATGTAGCTGCCAGAAGGAAATGCGTGGTTCTTATGGGTTAACTTGAGCTATTGCATGGAGGACTTCAGTGATTGAGTTCTGTGGAGTTGGATCAGGAGTTGATGGAGTTGTGTTCAGTTTGACTTAGTTGAACTAGTTGTAGTTAGTCTAACTAGAAAATAGACTAATGTTGAGTGGTTTGAATTAGTTATTAATTAATTCACTAATTATTAACTCATAAAGAAACTGAAGAATACATCAGTTAACTCAGTGCATGGACAGTTCAGTGGAGACAAGTGTTAGAGATAAGTGAAAGGGCAAGATAGCTATCAGTTGTCACTATAGTTGTGCATGTGATTTGCACAATCAATGGATTGAGTTGCCAATGAGGATTGCATAGTGTTACAAAATGGAAACATGTGAATGGATCAGCCATTTCTCATCTATTCTCATGCAGGATTGCACAATGGAGGCAAGCAAGCAGCGGAGGAGATTTGAGCCAGTGATTGATTCAAATTTGAGCTAGTTTGTGTGTAACAGGTGGAGATAGTATTGAGTACTTGTGAGGAGTATTGTACTATGTATTTTTACATGTTCTCAATCAATATAATATACAGATCGTTAGGGGTTTTCAGCTGTATGCTTTCTCGGGTACATACTGTGTTGATATGTGTGATTGATGCTTCAATGTACACATGCGATTGCTGTTTTAATTCCTTAAATTGATGATCAACATAGAGGAGGTTATGTATTATGCATGATTCCGCAAATAATGTATAATCAGGATAATATTTGTGAATAAGTGTCATATTATTCAAAATTTCTACATGGTATCGGAGCAGAGTTGATCATCGTATCTATTATTCAACAAGTGTCTACGTTTTATTTCTTCAGGCAGAGTCTGTAATCAGGCTAGGTAGCCTCTGGATTCATCCTTCTCTTGGAAGGTGAGATATCTAGTGAATGCCCATACAGTCGATCTGTGTACAAGAAATACTTCTTTCTCACGAATTTTAGATCAGAAGTGGTTGAGTTTTGAGCTGGTGGAATTCGAATTTGTAGCAGTGTTTTCTTGGTGTCAAAGTTGAAATGTCTTTCAACGGATTGCGAATGGAGTATGCCATTGATGGAAGCTCGAACTATATTTCATGGAAGGACAGGATGGAGGTGGTGTTATATGATAATGGGTTGAAGGATCTCATAGATGCGGATGTCCCAAAACCTACTGATGCTGCTCAAGTCGGGGATTGGCAAAAGAAGACAACAAAGTGTCGAA
>APFE031207491.1:82922-98592 GCA_000404065.3 Pinus taeda | reverse complement strand
CTGGGAAGTGTGGGGGTGACTGTTGATGATGAGGACTTGGTGAGCTTGGCTCTCCTTGGTCTTCCGAAGAGTTGGCATTCCTATCAGGACTTTGTCAATGGTAGGGAGAAATTGCTAGGATGGGAGAGACTTTGGTCAGATCTTGTGCAAGAGGAGATCAGGCGGAATACCAGGGACTGACCTTCATCAAAGGCACCTGATGAAGAAAATTGTGCTTTGGCTGCCAAAGCAAAGAAGGGGAAGAACAAGAAAACTTCTCATTCTGCTGCGAAAGGCAAGAAGTAGTACATGTCCAAGGTGAAGTGCTTTCACTATCACCAGCATGGACACTATGCCACAAATTGTCCGCAAAAGAAGAAAAATAAGCAAGCTACTGGATCTATAGTGGGAGAGGCCTTAGGCATCCGATAATGCTTAAAATTAAGGGAAGGAATGCTTAGTAATGACATAGAATCACCTCAACACTCGAAGTTTGTTAAAAGCATAAGATTGATAAGAAAAGAAACAATGTATAGGGAAATGTAAGACAAAATAGAGGTAATTGGGTCTTAGAGGGTGTTTGGGAGGTACTGTGGATAGGTTGAATTTGGGACTCATCAGCCATCTACCTAATCCATTGGCTCAAAGCACAGCTCTCCACCCTAGTAGATTTTATCTAGTTTTTCAGAGTCCTAAACTTTTGGGGTTTTTTTGAGGCCCTAAATGATTTTTTTTCTTTGACATGGAAGGGACCCAATGTTTATAGTGTGGTTTAGTCAAAATGTGCAAATCTTAGTAGATCTTTCCAATGGGCTATTGAGTGTCAAAAACATATATTTTATGCAAAATTTATGACCTTGGGAAGTTTATGTACCAACTAACTTAGTGGGGCTAAAATCCTTTTAGTGTTTCATCTCCTAGAGTTAGGTTTTTGGATGATTAGGGTTTCCTCATTGCTTCTAATGTTAAAAAGTTCCTTTTGACCTCATTATTACTCACACTGGCAAATACATGTAGTCGTCACATATATTCTTATGGATAAGCTACCACCATGATTCAAGCTAATTTGTTCATTCTACATTTTTAGAGTTTTAGCACCTCCCATTTATTAATAGAAGTCAAGTTTCATTGTAACTCTTTGTTTTGGTTTTACATATGTATTTCATTTTGTTCCCTTCATACCTATGGATTAATGGTATTAGAGTGGTTGTCTCTTTATCTATTTTTGGGTGCATGTCTCCAACGTGGTCAGACTATAAGGAGTTGGGACTCAAATTTCTTAAGCCCTTGCAATATTTTCCTCAGTAACCCTATTGAACTACCATGGTGGAAGAAAATAAATATGAGGGGGAAGGAGATCCTATTAAACTATTTCTCAAGGAATCCCTCACATGACAAAGGAATGAGATGATGGATATTTTTTCTCAGATCAGTTGATGAATTCCAACAGTCGACGCATCTTCATCAAGTAGCCACTTTGGAGGCACTTCCCCCTTCAAGGTACAACTTAACTTTGATATTCTTATATTTAAAGGCCAAATAGATGCGACTTCTCTAGAAAATTTATTAAGTATGCTAGAAGGGCATTTTTTGGTTCATAATTTTTTCGATAGACAAAAGATTATCTTTGAACTCCTTAAGGCTGCCCCCCATGTCAAGGATTGGTAAGATACTTACCATGAGAAAAAATCCATAGAGGAATATGCACTATTTAGAAGCTACAAATACCAATACATGAGGTGGACCACACTGTGGTAGGAGAGGGACCAAATAGTGCCAGAGTTCACAAATATCTACAATACCTTGCACACCAACATAGGTATCAAAGATTTTGAGGGACATCTAATGATCATGTACTGCAATAGTATGCAAACATAAATCTAGAAATGGATTTTATGGACATATCCCACCTCATTGAAACATATTGATATGTTGTCAAAATCAAGAAAAAAAATAAATACAAGCAAGACTTTGGATCTACAAATCCATCGTAGTAGAAGTAGAGCTAGGGCATCCCCAAATTGCAAACAAAGGGAAAAGCTAAGATGTACCACCCTAGGACAAACCATATACACCAAAAATAAATAATAGTAATGGAAATATGAAGAAATACATGGGAAAGCGGTGCAAGTTTGACAAGAGCCCCTGTCATTACAACGATAAATGTCTCACAAGGAAGTCATTGGTGGCTGAGCTAAAAGTCTCAAAGTCTGATGTAGGTTTTGGCTCTGAATCAAACCTAGAAAAGAGCAATAATATCATTAATGTAGAACCCAATGCCACTATTTCCACCATCAAGGTCCAACAAAGTGATCCCGAAGATCATAAGGAAGATGAGAATCTATTTCACTCATAGGTGTGGGTAAATGGTTCTCCACTTCATTTGATTATTGATAGTAGAAGTTAAAGTAACCTCATCTCTTAGAGGTTTTCAAGCAGTTAGACCTATTATCAACATCAAATCCATAACCATAAACCGTCAATGGCTCCACCAAGTGTGATATATCCACATTAGCCAATAGTCTCACCTACCCTATGACATCAAGCCCTTCAAGGATGAGGTACTATGTGATATTGCTCCCTTTCAAGTTTGCGATGTTCTTTTAGTCCAACCATACTTGTGGAATAATCATAATGTATGAGTCTAGAACTCATAGTGTTATTATTAATTTGGGCATAAAAATATATAGGATACTAGAGGTAGCTCCACCTATGCCATTTAATGGATCTCCACTAATAAATGCAGTAAGATAATCTCCTAGAATGGGAAATTTGCCTTCTTCCTGATTCACTTTCAAAGTAAGGATAAAATTGTGGCCACATTGATGTGCCTCCAAAACAAGTAAATTATAAGGTCCATCAATCCACTCCTAAGCACATAAAACTATGTTTGAACCCATATTTTTCACTTATTGGTATATTTTCCTAGTTTGATGGGTTCCTAGAAGAATTAAATGTGGTTTTCATATTTTATGTGCCTTAACATTTTTATTGTGTTGGCATATGATGCATGTGTTGTACTTTATGGAAGCTCACTTGTGTATGGTAACTAGATGAATCGACATGAGATATATCAGATGTGACAAAATGCAAGGCAATTCAAAGGAATCAGTTCAGAGGTAATGTACAATGGAAAACCACATTATATCAGGTCTATTCAGAGGTAACAAAGTAATGGTACAGAAGAAAAAGATGATGGAACAAAGGATTACAACTGAGAATCAAGAAATTGAGGAAAAAAAATGTTTTCAGGTATGTTAATTTGTATATGCAGGTTCATTGTACAAAAAGAGCGTATACAAGCAGGTTCACTGTACAAAAAGAGTGTATACGTATGCACACACATTCACAAGAGGAAAAGCGTGTATGGGATGGAAAATAAAGGAAATTAAAGTGAAAGAATACCAAGGGTCTATACCATGGCATTAGCCCACAATATTGATCGGAATAATGGTTACTTGATCCCGTCTAAGAATACCATAGGTTCTAAGTGTTGTTTTGGTCTAAGTTATTGAGAAAGACTAAACTATATAAGGAGGAGAAGCTCAAAGGGATAAGGGGGAAAGCAATGACTATCTTATGAAGATTTAGATGAAAATAAAATATGCATGTTATGGGTTTCTGGTGCTTTGCTTGATCTGAACTAAGTATGCACCTGAGTGTTTGATGATGGATGATATCTAATGATGGATCAGGATCATGAGACTTAAAATGACTTATGTGATCTAATAATGGATAGGCTAGATATGAATGCTAACACAAGTTTATCCTTTATATGTTATGATCTGGCTATGTCTGAAGTCTGGAATAGTTTTATGATTATAAGTAAGTATATGCAGATATATACGGTGGTTCACCTTGGTGAAGGCATGCATACATGCTAGTTCGACTCTTCCAAGTAGCGTATGAAAAAGAAAAGCTTGTTGTTCAGAGATGACTGATCTATCTGATCAATGCTACTATTTTACTATTGTTTTTCAATTATGTCTTCATTAGATCTGAAAGTAAAACTAATTGTTTAAGGATATTAAGTCTGGCTAATTGATTGATTGAGTAAGAAGGGTGATCCTTGCTGCTATCTATTTAGAACTTTGTATTTTGACAGCAAGTCTTCAGAATGTCATTGGTTGGTACAATTTTTGGTTCAGAGATTTTATGATTTAGTATTCTTAGAGATATATGTAGTTTGGATTAAAGGAAGTAGCGTATACATGCAAGTTGGCTTCATTAAAGTAGTGTATACATTTTGACATATGATTTTTTAGGTTGCAGTTGGTTCTGGTTGTTGATGCAGTGTTATGGGTTTAGATCTATGTACTAGTTACAGTGATCTGTCTATTCCAGTTGATTGATTGAATTGATCATTAGGTGATTCAGTTGTGTTAAAGGTTTCAGTGATTGAATGATTCAGTTTTTGATTGATTCAGAGGTTGATGTAGATGTATTTGTTGGATCTATTATAGTGGGGACTGATTTTGAGCTTCAATGTTACTGATGGATCCAACATGAAAATTTGATGAAACATGGCCTTCATATTGTGTTGTTACATACCAGGAGTATCCAATATCAAAATTTATGAAGCATAATCCCTGGAGGATGTTGAGGGTTGGATCCTTCAGTGAGGAAGTTGAAGCTTCCCGCCAATGGTGGTGGGTGATTAAATCAGGTGGTTGGAACTCTCTTCCAGTAGTAGTTGGAGAACAAGTGAAGGTTGGAGCATTTTGTAGGTTGGTGCCTACGTACTAGTAAACATATCAGCTAGTACAAGCTAGGGGGTTGTAGCTCCCTTACAGTAGAATCTGGAGAACGAGAAAAGTTTGTAGGCTTCTGCAGGTGGGTGCCTGCATACTGGTATGTGTCTATGCCAATACAAGATTGTAAGCAGATTATTCTTTATATTAAATGAAGACAGAGACAACAACAACAGGTGTTTTTTCTCCCGCATTGGATTTACATCTTAAATCTTGGCGTTCATGTTTGTTTCTTACGTATGATGATTTATTCTGTTATTACTACACATGGTTAATGTTTAATGTTTAATAAAGTGTTGATGCACTAATTAAAGATCAACATATGATGAATTAACTGAATCATAACTTCACTGGATATATGTTGGTTGCCTTAAGAACAATAGTTTGCATAGGTGAGTTCCCTTCGTTGAAGTAGCGTATATAAATCTGATTATGAAATGAAAAGATTATTGATTTGTAAATATTGATTCCCCCCCCCCCCCCACCCCAGTATTATTCCCAACAATTGGTATTAGAGCAAGTCCTTTGGTAGAAGTTTGATTGCTTGAAGGAGATCTGTTGTAACAATGGGAAGGAAGCAAAAGAAGAAATCACCTCAAAAGAAGAAGACATCTCAAAGGAACAACGACAGTAGGAGAGATGATTGGCTATTATGTGTAAGAAACTCTTCAGATTCAGAATCATCTCAGGATGAAGATTAACAAGCAAAATAATCATTAGGTACGAATTTGTTGTCCACTGGTGATACATTTCTCAGTTCATTTGAAGATAATGAATGTGACACAGAAACAACTGAATTTTCTCTTATGGGTGAAAGAGAAATAAATCGAATAGAAGAAAAATTTAAAAATATCATAGACACAATTAGACATCAAAAATAATTGAATGATAAAAGGGAATGTGCCTACAAAGAAGAAGTTACCAGGTTAAAAGCTTAATTGGAGGAAGGAAACAAAATAAGAAATCAGTACAAAGAAAAGGAAGATAATGACAAAGGCTACAAGATGAAGTGACATCATTGAGAAATGAAGTAAATGTTAAGGATACAACAATCAAGAAACTTATAAAAAGATCCATTTAATATAAAAGTCTTGAAGTTGAGATAGTCTCTCTAAAAAAATATTTTGAGAATGCAAATGAGCAGGCAGATGAAGAACAAGAAAATGAGATTCTTAAATTAAAACAACATGTGGAATAAGGAAGAAAATTTGAATAAATCATGAAGAAGAGGTATCTGGAAAAGGAAGAGAAATATCAGGTTGAGGTAAATATCCTAAAAGGTAAATTAGAAGAAAATGATAAACTTTTGAGATTTCAAGATAGTACTAAGATTTTGGATAATATTCTTAGTATTCAAAGGTCTCCTATCATCAAATTTGGTCTTGGTTTTCATGAAACTATTGAAGGTGAATCTATCTCACAAGATGAGGCAAGGAACTATAATGCAAAATCTAAAATGATCAACAAGGAGATAAGAGGTCAACCCCATCAACAATCAAGGAAAGAAAGAATTCAAAGAAAATAAATTCACTTCTAACTATGGAAGTGATAATCGGTTATTTCCTGTGATGAATAATGCTGAATTTTTTTATATGTCATAATTTTGGACATGTTGCAACCAAATGTAGAAGTAGAATGGTTCAAGCTAATAACCGTCACATAGAAAGATCATCAGCTTCCAAGTACTTTAAGGGATATTGTTTTTCTTGCAATATGTTTGGTCACAAAGCCATTGATTGCTTTAGAAGGAATATGAAATGTGTAATATGTTATGCTTGTAACAAGTTTGGGCATATAGAAAAAGAATGCAGGAGAAAAATTGGACAACGTACCAAAAGGAGCAAACATCATCACACTCCAAGGTATGGAAGAAGAAGGAATTACAGTCAGAAAAATGTGGCATAGCTTAGTATACATATAGAATAGACTCAGGAGGAACTAGAAGTATGAAAATTCAGTGTTCTAATTCTCATACACAATTATCATGAAGACAAGTCGTGTATATATGCAAGTTAGAAGGTACATAGTCACATATATGTTGGTTTGATGTAAAAGCAGTAATACAATACTTAGGAAAATGGGTCTGATATGGTTCAGTCAATTATCAATTATCATTTCTGTTCTAATTGATGATGATTACATTCTGTTGATGATATGTAGAAGTGATTTTGACCCTCATAAGTTGTTGATGATTTCATGTATAACTTGTTGATGATGATGCCTTGATGATTCTTACTTATATATGCAATGATCAGATATGACAGTGAACAATTGGCACAGGTTCAGGAGGAGAATATGCTATGCTTCTAACACATTGTGGGCATTATGATTAGAAGTCCTTGGTACATAATGATGATGATGATGCTTATATTTTTGAAGTATTTAAATGATACATCATGCTATGTTGCAGTCATGGGTGGCCTATGATAATTTTTTAGATGATACTTATATTGATTGGGCCACATTGTTGTTATTCAGATCATATTGATGGATGATTGTGGATGACTCTTTTGATGTTTCATATAGTACATATGGTATGTTTCTTACATAGTGATATTCATAAGGACAAGGAGAAGAACAAATCTTGAGTACACAACTTCATTATTTGATTAGTGTCATTTCTTTTATGTTGTTGCCATCATGTCTTCAAAGATGCATAAAATTCATATGGTGCAGTTGTGGATGAGGATTCCTATAGTTCTTGGCTCTCACATGGTTGAGGATTGCTAGTGTTGATGGTATCAAGAAAGCTTGACAAATGACTATGAGCTCATGATTTACTAGGTACATATTGCTATCTCTATGATGGATACATATTATGATGATACATGTTGGTTAGCCAAGAGAATGCTGTTATTGCAGGTTTCATGAAGACATATCTATTTGAAGACATGACTATTTGGAAACATGACTTACTCACATAATGATGGTGACTTCTTATTTTATGATGATAGGCTTGATTATCACATATGTTGATTATCATGGTTGATGCTTATCAGATGTGGGATGTTGGAAAAATCCCTAGTAAAGATAAATGGTTGATATATTGAGGGATGTTTACATTTCTTGGTAATATGATGACAATATAATATGATGTGAATGATCTTGTGTTACTGCTTGGAGATATGACATATTCTTAGTTGATTCATGGTTCTACTAAGGAAACAAAACAAGTTGATCATGATGAGATCAAGAGGATGAGTTGATATCCATATACAACATACTTTGTCACAGTTTGATGATATTAAAAGTACATTGGCTTTTCTTGCAAACTGATGCTAGACATATACAGATTGTTGTTCTGGATACTACTGATAGATTCTTATGGTGCAGATCATCTATGGTATATGATAGTTGTTGATAACTATCATGGTCTTGTTTAGATCTTTGGTATTTGTTATAAATGTCATGTATATCATTTTATGTAAAGGTCATTTAAATACCCACGATGTTATAATTGTCATATTAAGTCATGTATGGACTTTTACGATCATGTCAAATATTTAAATCCACTTGTTTGGTTGGATGAGTCAAATTTGGTGTATCCCAACTTGTTTCTATCTGTTTAGAACTCTATATTTTGACAGTAGGTATTCAAAATTTCATTGGTTGGTACATTTGTTTTGTTCAGAGATTTTATGATTTAGTATTCTTAGAGATATACGCAGGTTGGATTAAAGGAAGTAGTGTATACACGTAGGTTGGCTTCATTCAAGTAGCGTATACATTCTAACATATGATTTTTGAAGTTACCGTTGGTTCTGGTTGTTGATGTAGTGTGTTGGCTTTATGGGCCTTGACCTAGGTTCAGCATTAGTCAGCCAAACAAATCCCTACACTACTGGCCCTTTCGGCATCAGCCCACGAAGTGCGAACCGAAGTCTCACTCGAAGCAGTATGGGGGGATGCTGGAACCAAGTTTCTGCACCCTGAGATGGTCGTGATGATGGTTTATACCCCCTGCCCCTACTTTCACGCAGGTTGCTAAGCCTTAGGGCTGTATCAATCTACCCTTTATTCTGCCCTTTATTACCCCATGAAGGTGTACGATTGACCTTCATGCAGCCCTAACCATGGTTCAGGTACTTTCATGCATCTATGACAATGTATTGTATAGGTTCCCAAGTTATCTCAAGTGTTTTACTTATCTTACCAACCAGTCATAGTTAGAATTGCATAAATTGATATGTTTACTTGCATTCAATTAACAGATATAATCACATACATTCGCGCATCAAATAAACATTGTAAAATAAACCTAAACGCAATATAATAAGACGCATTAATAGAGACTAAATACACAGTCATTGTAGAATAATTATCTTTATTGATATCTTTTAGTTTAGTACAGACTCTATCCACCCTACGCACACAGCTGCAGGGGTCCACGCACTCAGCTGTAGACTTCCACCTTAGGTGTTTGTGCGCTCAGCTACAGAGCCTCAACCTACGCTAAGACCCGAAACACTTAGACTTCTCTACAAAATTTCTAATGCTTAATTGGTTATCCAATTGCCTAGAGCTTACTTACTTAGCTCCTTTTTATACAATCCCATGGTCTACGGACCATGGGTAAATAGTTACAACCGGCTTGACACTTTACAACATAAGGGAAGACAACCCTTTATAAATCTTGACACCTTCGCACTCCACGACCACAAAATGTGGAGACTTTATAACTTTATTACAAAATTATCCTAAAACATGGGCCTTTAGTCCCAAAACTGCTCTTGGGGGAACCCATTCCCAAAACAGTGTTCTGGGCTCAGATCTATGTACTGGTTATAGTGATCTGTTTGTTCCAGTTGATTGATTGAATTGATGATTAGGTGATTCAGTTATGTCAGAGGTTTCATTGATTGATTGATTCAGTTATGGTTGATTCATAGATTGATGATTGTGTTTCACTTATATCAGAGATTGATGATTGGGTTTCAGTGATTGGTTGATGTAGATGTATTTGTTTGATGTATTGTAGTGGTGACTAATTTTGAACTTCAATGTTACTGATGGGTCTAGTGTGAAAATTTGATGAAACGTGGCCTTCATATTGTGTTGTTGTATACCAAGAGTATCTAGTATGAAAATTTATGAAACGTGGTCCCTGGAGGATGTCGAAGGTTGGAGCCTTCACTGAGGAAGCCAAAGCTTCCTACCAGTGGTAGCTGGTGATTAGATCAGGGGGTTAGAGCTCCCTTCCTGTACCAGCTGGAAAATGAGTGAATGTTGGAGCCTTCTATAGGTCGATGCCTACTTACTAGTAAACATATTAGCTAGTACAAGAGCTAGGGGGTTGCAGCTCCCTTCCAGTAGAAGCTGGAGAATGAGAGAAGGTTGTAGCCTTCTACAAGTGGGTGCTTGCATACTAGTATGAGTCTAGACCAGTACAATATTGTAAATAGATTATTTCTTTATATTAAAAGAATACAGAGACAACAACAACAGGTGTTTTTTCTCCCGCATTGGGTTTCCACCTTAAATATTGGTGTTCATGTGTGTTTCTTATGTGTGATGGTTTATTATGTTATTACTACACATGGTTAATGTTTAATGTTTAATAAAGCATTGATGCACTAATTAAAGATCAACATATGATGAATTAACTGAATCATAACTTCAGTAGACATACAATGGTTTCCTTAAGAACAGTTGTGTGCACATGTGAGTTCCCTTCACTAAAGTAGCATATATAAATCTAATTATGAAATGAAAAAATTATTGCTTTGTAAATACTGATTCACCGCCCCCCTCATAGTATTATTCCCAACATATTGTGTGTTATTTACAAAGACATTAAGAAAATTCCAATAGATTTAACACTAGAGAGATTTTAAGGACTTGTTCCCTATAGCAGGAAGACCTAAGTTCGACTGGCTCAGGGAATTTAATGACCCTTCCTATTGCTATGAGGTAAATCTAGCAAAAGGTCCACTTCTTTTGGAATTTTTTGAGGGAAATGAAACCCTCTTTTGAAGGAGGCTACTCCCCATTTTATGTATAAATAAGAGGCTTGAATTAGCCCAGTAGAACATAAAGGATGAAGAAATTAGTAGAAAACAAGATTACGCCTTTTGTATTCTCAAGAAATTTTTATAGTCTTGTAATATAAGACTATATTTTCAATTAAAAGAAGTAATTTTTTATTCTAAATCTTAGCTTGGTTCTCCTTAAAAGACTCTGACCATCCTTAGGTTGTGCTGACCCTAGGAGTTTAAGAGCCCTCCTATACTTTCGGTTGTATTATACTTTTCATTTGTTTAATTTTTGACATCGCCAATGGGAGCTACATTTTAATTGTCTTTGTGCATGGTTAAGTAGGAGGTTCTTTGAACAATTATTCATTATAAGTTAT
Organism: Pinus taeda; assembly: GCA_000404065.3. Lineage (NCBI taxonomy): Eukaryota > Viridiplantae > Streptophyta > Pinopsida > Pinales > Pinaceae > Pinus > Pinus taeda. The sequence goes on along the minus strand of APFE031207491.1, from coordinate 87,510 downwards.
TTATGAAAGTTTTCATCAATGTATCCCTTACTAATGCAATTTCAAGTATTTCTCTATTCCCTTTCTCTGGTTGTTATATATTATGCAATTCACTATTTTATTTTACAACTAGTTTCATAGTGACAAGATATGAACAAGAATTGGTTTCATAATTATTAAGCTTGAATCAAGTTGCCTTGAGCTTTTACTAGTTCTATTACATCATTTCCTTTCATCACCACCTCTTTTCCTCTCCCCTTAGATTCACATTCTAACTATTTTACAAGATCACTCTACTCTTTCCTATGGAAAAATAGAGACTCTTGTACCATCATCTAACCAATCCTCTTTTTTCACTTATATTCACAATAAACACTTGGTTTAACCCCCTTCATGTTTTACAACACCTCTAGGATGTTGATGATGAGACTTGGAAGGATAGAGACCATGCAAATTTGTCCATAGATGCCTTTGTAAATTATTTTCTGAATGTTATTTTCTGCATTTTAGGGTTTAGATTTTCAATTCCTTATTTCCAGCAAGTGTTCTTTTTCATTCATTGCAAGTATTATATATGTTTGTTCCATTTCCTTTTCTGCAATTCATTTTTGAAAATCTACTTTCTTGTAGCATAGCTTAGTTAGCAACTTAACTTGGTCTCTGTGCATCTAACCTTGATTACAATATATCCCACCTGTATAAGAATTCGAAAAGAAGAATATAGTGCATACTACACATATAGTGTCTACCCTTCTTAAATTTGTATGAACCCCAAGTTGATAATTAAAGCTAAGACCCTTGGAGGTTGCAGCATTGTTGTTGCAATACTAAGGGCCATTACTTTTTGGCATCGTTGTTAGGGATATTTCAAAGTATGTACTAAATTTTTCTTTAGTTTATTTACTTTCTTTCATTTTTTCTTCTACATAAAAGAAAAAAGAAAGAAAAGCGTTAGCTTCTTTTTAGAAAATATGAACATTTTTTTTAATTTATTTATTTTATGCTTCAAAGAATTAGGACAAGGAAAGAAAATTTCTTCCAAAAACACCCACTTCTACTAGCATCCAACCCTTTTCAGCTAAATATGAGCCTCTTTCCCTATCCACAGGGACCTTTGAGGCCTTTTTTAGTAAGCAAGAAAGTATCTTTGAAGAGCTTACAGGAAGAGAAAATCCTTCATACCTCGCCACTACTATGGTTGAAGACAAACAAATTGAAGTGTTTATATTTCCCAATAGAGAATGAAAAGGAGAAGCAAGAATATAAAAAATTAACTCATTTGTGCTCCCACAACTCTATGGTTTGGTCACATAGGATCCTAAAACCTTTATGTTTGAGGATTTTGTTGTGTGAAAAAATTATTACTACACCATAGATGAGCAGAAGCTCAAGTATTTTCCTTTAACTCTAAAGGATGCAGCCCTTTGGTAGTTCATGAGCCTTGAAGGAAATAACATCAACACTTGGGATCAAATGCAGTATGCTTTCAACAATAAATATCAAGATTACTATATAGAAAAGGGCACTAGAGATGAAATTTTCAAAATGATTTAAGGAGAAAATGTTTCTCTAGAAGACTATGAGGAAATATTCTATCTACTTTATAGTAGAGCACATAATGGCACTCTGGGACCAAAATCCTTAAAACTGATATTATTGAGAGGAATAGAGAAGATCTCATGGAAATTCTCAATTTGTTGTCCAATGGATATATATACTAGCTTACTTATCACGAAATTAAGCAAGTAATTAAAAATCATTCAAGAGACACTAGAAAAAGAGGTAGAGCAAGAAAGAGTTTGGTAAGTCCTTCTTCTTCCTCTATACTTACTAAGAATGAAATAGGAGGGATGTTAAAAGACATGAAAACCTATATATTGTACACATTTTTTAGGCATATGGATACTTTTCATATCAAGGGAAAAAAAAAGAAGGAAAAAAAACATTGGCCATATTTTGCCCCAGTGCACTGAAAGACACCCTGGGAATGAATTTCCTTTGAGTGTCATAGATTTTTTTTTGTATGTGAAGAAAATCATTCCATTAATAAATGTCCATCTTTTTCAAGTTTGAAGGTTGTGTACCAAGGGATAGAATGGAATGTGGAGAAGTTGTGCTTTCTAAACTAGAAGATACCACAAGATCCAAGACAATTCTAACAAGGTATGAATTTCCCTTCTCATTTCAATCCTGACTATAATTCTCAATATCATTCTTGGTGCCCTATTAATCCTTCACCCCGGCCTATTCCCACTCCTTTTCTATATCCTCCTCAAGATATTGTTCTTCCCTTCTATTTGTATTCTAATGAACCTCCTCAATGGCTAATCCATCATAAGGATGTGGGCCTCAGGTGGAAAAACCACCTGCTTTGATGCCTTCTCCTAAACAAGAACAAGTAACCTAGAATGTTCCTTAAAAAGAACCCTAGATTGCTACTCAACCAAATTCCAATCCCATTAATATGTAGACTCAACCATTCTACAATGGGGAGACTTCTTATCAAACTTATTCTATGTAGGTTTTAGCCACGTACAGAAATTACCTGCATACGAATTCTAAAACATAGAAAATAAACAATGCGAGAGCATAACACATAAAAGACATATACACAGAGATTTACCTTGGATCCCAAAACTGGGATTACCAGCTTGATTTTTCATTATGTTCCTTTCAATGTTATAATACATATTTATACATGCCGAAGCATCCAATACCATGGAACGAAAACCATCGCTTCCAAAACCATGTACTGAAAACCATCACATCCAAAAGCATGTGCGAAAATCATGCACAAAACCATAGGTGGGTCCGCCAACCTAACATAGGTTCCAAAACCAAAATTTTCTGGGACGCTACCCCAGACCCCATAGAGTGGGGTTAACTGCACCCCTCAAACCCCCTATGACGCCCTCGCTACACAATCAACGCAACGAACGGGGGGGCTCCACCCCCCCTCTAACCCCCTGGTTAACTACATGGGCTAGTCATGGAAAGAATATAACACAACCCAACATTCTCCCACCCGTTGTTTTCTTTCCATAGGGGGCCACAAGAGAGCTTAGTCATTTATCAAGCCCTGCAACACTCACTATTTCTCTACACCAAGAGAACTTCTCAGAGCTCACAGATTTTGTCAATGCATCTATAGTATTCTTCAAAGTGTCTACCTTTACTAGCAACACCTTTTTGTCTTCCATCATATCCCTCACAAAGTGATACTGAACATCAATGTGCTTTGTCTTTGAATGATATGCAAGGTTCTTTGCCAAGAAAATTGCACTTTGGCTATCACAGTCTATCGTTATAGCTCCCTGTACTAACCCCATACTTGAACATGAACTCTACAACCAAACTACTTCCTTGCTTGCGTGAGTGGCTGCCATGTATTCTGCCTCTATAGGTGATAGTGCCACTACAGATTGTTTCTTACTCATCCAACTGACTGCACCTCCAAATAGGTCAAACACATACCCACCTGTAGATCTTCTTTGATCCAAATCTCCAGCCCAGTCTACATCAATAAAGCCATGAATATCCAATACTATGTCCAATCCTAGTCTTCCTTGGTAGCACAAACCATAATCACTAGTGCCACACAAATACATGAAAAGCCACTTCAGTGCTATCCAATGCTCCTTTCCTGGTTTTGACATAAACCTGCTCAATATTCCCACTACATGTGCAATGTCTGGTCTAGTATAGACCATTGCATACATCATGCTACCGATTGCACTTACATATGGAACACAGGACATGTCCTCTTCCTCTTCTTGTGTCTTGGGACACTATTTAGCAGATAAATTTACACCTACAAGAAGAGGAACCTTCACCGGTTTAGTATCTTGCATATTAAACCTCTCTAGTATTGTCTCGACATACTTCCTCTAGTTTAACCAGAGCTTCATCTTTGCCTGATCTCTTTTAATTTCCATGCCCAAAATATAGTTTGCAGCACCAAGATCTTTCATGTCGAATTTGTAGGACAATTGGTTTTTCAAATCCTGGATAATTTCTTTGTCATTTCCAACCAGCAATATATCATCGACATACAAGACCAAATAAATAACATGGTCACCAATTAATTTAAAATTCACACAGTAATCTGGTTTGCTTCTAGTGAAGCCAAGTCCTAGTATAAATGTATCAAATTTTTGATACCACATCCTTGGTGACTGTTTTAACCCATACAGAGACTTCTTTAACTTGCATACCAGTCCTTTCTTACCCTTCATCGCAAAGCCTTCAGGTTGCTTCATGTAGATTTCCTCTTCCAAATCCCTGTGAAGAAATGTTGTCTTCACATCCATCTGTTCTACCTCAAAATAAAAAATAGAAACAACAGATAAAAGTAATCTAATAGAAGTTACCTTGGAAATAGGAGAAAAAATATCACCAAAATCAATTCCTGGCACCTAGGAATAACCTTTTGCTACCAACTGAGCTTTGTATTTCTCCACCTTTCCTTCTGCATTTGTCTTCTTCCTGAACACCCATTTGTTGCCAATTGGTTTCCTTCCAACCGACAACTCCACCAAATCCCAAGCCTCATTTTTGTGCAAAGATTCCATTTCATCAACCATGGCCTCTTTCCAAAGTTTTCCATCCT
>APFE031207491.1:57543-82595 GCA_000404065.3 Pinus taeda | reverse complement strand
ACTATACCTTTCTGGTTGCCTTCTTTCTTGAACTGATCTTCTCACACCCGAAGTTTGTGGCTCTTCATCTTCTGATTCCTCCTCTACTGTAGAGTCTGATTCTTCCTCCTTTAGCTCAAACTCTATCTTGTCAGGTTCCTTTGGTTGGAATTCATGTTTAATAACATATTTTACCTCTCTGAACACCACATCTCAGTTGTACACAACCTTCCTTGTTATTGGGTTCCAAAGCTTATAACCCTTTAAACCATCCTTATACTCAATAAAGATGCACTTTTCAGATTTACTACCCAGCTTGGTTCGTTTCTCCTTTGGAACATGTACATATGCATCACATCCAAATACCCTCAGATGTGAAAGAGAGGGTTTCTTACCAGTCCATACCTCTTGTGGAGTTTTATCCTCCAACGCTAATGAAGGTGATCTATTGACCAAGTAACTTGCTATCTCCATCACCTTTGCCCAAAATTCTTGTGCTAACCTGGCACCCCTAAGCATGCTTCTTGCCCTTTCCATCAACTTCTTCTTCATTCTTTTTGTAACTCCATTTTTCTAAGGTGTATATGGAGTAGTCTTCTATCATGCTATACCACATTTCTTACAGAATTCTTCAAATTTCTTACTGCAAAACTCTCCACTGTTATATGTCCTCAGCACCTTTATCTTCTTCTCTGTCTGGTTTTACACCAAAGCCTTGAATTCTTTAAACCTATCAAAGACTTTAGATTTCTTCTTAAGGAAATATATCCATGTATTCCTTGAGAAGTCATCTATAAATGATACATAGTACACAGACTTACCCAGTGATGGAACCTTCACAGGTCCAAACACATCACTATGCACAAGCTCTAATATATGTTTTGCCCTCTTACCACCAGAGGGGAAACTCACCTGGTTCTGCTTCCCATATACACAATTTTCACAGAAATCAAAATCCAGAGAGCTATTACTTTTACCTTCTACCATAACTTTACCATGAAGTATTCGAAGTCCCTTCTCTCTAATATGTCCAAGCCTTTGATGCCACAACATGGTCTTCTCTCTAGAGACCACTAGATTTTCTGCTCCACTTTCAGGAACCACAGAATTGTTGCACCCATCAACAACCATGCTACCTTATAGCTTGTACAGAGTTCCAATCCGAACTCCTCACATCAATACCAGTGCTCCCCAAACTATCTTGCAGGTATCCTTCTCGAACACTATTTTTACACCTGCACCATCCAACTTGCTTACAAAAATCTGATTTTTGGCCAATGCAGGAATATGTAGAACACCCAGAAGTGTTCTAGCCCTTCCACCTTGCAAATTCAACTTTACTTTTCTGTGAACAATGATTCTAGCCTTCCTATCATCCCCTAATAAGATGTCACCACCATCGTATTTATAATACTTGGAGAACCACTCTCTATGGGGAGTGAAGTGAAAGGATGCACCTAGTCAATCAACCATGCCTCATGATTTACATGTGTACTTGAAGAAGCCAAGTACACATCCCCACCTTCATCTGAGGTGGTTTTCACCTCTATAGAAGGAGCATCATCAGATCCCTCTCCTTTATCAGGAGCTTTAGATTTACAGTCCCGTTTGTAGTGCCCTTCCTTTCCGCATTTCCAACACACCACCTTTACAAGTTTTCCTGGAGATTTAGATCTCCCTCTAGATTTAGATCTCCCACTCGATGACTTTTTTTTGTTTCTATTCTAGGACCATCCTTGTATAGACAAGGCATCACCATTCTAGCTCTCCATATTTTTCTATCTCATCTCCTCCATCATCAAGGATGAGACTATTTCATCAAACTGCAAGGTAGTTGCATTTCTACCTATTGCAATAACCAGACTATCCCATGAATCTGGTATAGAACACAACAAACTAATGCACTTATCTTCATATGAAATTTTAATATCAACAGATGCTAACTGACTTACGACAATACTAAATGCGTTCAGATCTCTGTCACCAAGTCTCCATCTTTCATCTTCAAGTTATACAACTTTTTCTACAGGAATAGTTTATTCACTAGAGACTTAGATTGGTACAAAGTCCCTAACTTGTCCCACAAAGCCTTCACCATAGCTTCCCCTGATACATTCAGCAATACTGAATCTGAGACACACAATCATATTATGCTCTTTGCCTTCCAATCCAACTTTCTTCCATTCTTCATCGGACACTCCCGTTGGTTTAGTACCTGAATCTACTGCAATCCACTGATCTTTATCCACCAACAGATCCTCCATATTGAGTTTCCACAACTCAAAACTCTGACAATTAAATTTCTCAATCTCTATCTTTCCATTGCTCGCCATCTTCTTTCACCACCAAAATTAATCTCGCAGATCTCCCACTGAACAGGTTCTACCACAGGCCCGAGCAACACCCCTCAGCAATAAAGGCATCCCCTTGAAGCTAAAACAACTTCGATACTAAATGTAGGTTTTAACCCCGTATAGGAATTACCTGCATACAAATTCTAAAACACAGAAAATAAACAATGCGAGAACATAAAACATAAAAGACATATACACAGAGATTTTCTCCTGGATCCCAAAACTGAGACTACCAGCTTGATTTTGCATTATGTTCCTTTCAATGTTATAATACATATTTATACATGTTGAAGCATCCAATCCATGGACCGAAAGCCATCGCATCCAAAAACATGTGCGAAAATCATGCATGAAACCATAGGTGGGTCCGCCCAACCTAACATAGGTTCCAAAACCAAAATTTTCCAGGGCGCTACCCCGGACCCCATACAGTGGGGTTAATTAAACCCCTCAAACCCCCTATGACCCCCCCACTACACAATCAATGCAATGAAGGGGGGGGCCTCCACCCCCCTTTAAATCCCCAGTTAACTATGTGGGCTAGTCGTGGAAAGAATATAACACAACCCAACATTATATAAATATCTAAGAAACCAAAATTGGGTCTGTTAGCACCTAAATCCACCTTAGGCTGAAGGAAGGCAAAATTCAGGGTAACCAAAAACCACGCTTAGTCTGGTAGCTAGCCCTACCAGAATAGGAGAGGGCTCTCCGTGTCACGCTCAGTGAATAAGTAAATGAAATGGTCTGAGATGACTTACAGTGAAATATTAATCTTAGGCTAGTAAGTGAATATGGATATAGGAAGCGATTTTTATGAATGACTATGTTTCTGGGATGGTATGGGACCAATGGATAGCAATGAGCAGAGGATGAAATACAAAGGCACAGATTACTTCGTGAGGTAAGACAGGCGAAAAGCCTAGCAATTTAGTTTCAAATAGCACGGAATGGAGAGATTTCTTAGGAGGGTGAAAAGGGCATACGCACATGAATCCTTTTCAACAGAAGAAAGAACAATGAACATGATATTTTCCCATAGGCAGAGCAATAAAATTGAATTCTACCTTATCTAACTTATAAAATTTCACTGGAAATGAATATGAAATGAACTATGAAACATAACAAAATGCATATGAAACATAAGAGACACATTTTCTATGCTCACAATCACATGAATATCAGGAAACAGAGCCACTGCCTTTCATTAATCCTCTGTCAAAATATACAATGAAGAAACAGAGTTTCTTTCCCACAGTCTCCCAGAAATTAGAAGCCAACCAACCCTTTGCAAATAGTTTGCATGAAATATATAGAATGTGCCATGAAGAGATAGAACGCCCAAGGGTTGTGGATTTACTCAAATTATTACAAAATGGAGGTGGAAAGTCAACCATTAGCTACAAGTGCAGCGTTACAAACATGACAAATGGCTTGGGGTGACTATTTGCCTTCCTTTGCAACTTGGATCGAAGCCAATCTGGAGTGAAAATGCTTTAAAATTTTCCTTATGTGCCAAAAAAGTGAAGTGTAGATGAGCGGGCCCACTTGTGAAAAGTCACGAATTGAAATTTCGCGAAACGGACGTAAATTTGGCACTTTTCCCTATATGCGTCACACCAAATTCTATATGCGCCACGCCACTTTGGAGCCTATTTTGAGGCACTTGCAGGAGTAAAAAATGTGCCCAGGTGTGCCTGTTGGAAAGCTTGTTCTGTCTAATTTCCAACCCAAGTAGAATTTCTGAATTTGGTGCTCATTTTCCCCTCGAAATCTTCATTCTCCCAAGACTGCTTCTTGTGTATCAAAATAGGGGCAGAGATGGCATTTTTTGGGTGTTTTTGACCTCCTGGAGACTCAAATCATACCCAAATTTCTTGCCCAAGAACAAGTAGTCATTATTTTTCATGCTAAATCTAAAAATTTAAGCCATTTGTCATTTGGATCTCCCAATCCTACACGCCGCGCCAGTGGCGTGGCGCACAGGGAGTAACAACCTTTGTTTTGACCAAAAAATTACCATGTGACCAAAATTGCCCCAATTTTGTTGAAATTTGGGCTGGAGGTTCTCTAAGAGGCACTATGCTAGGCCACAGAAGCTTCAGCCAAGCTTCAAAGCCGATCTTGCTCTTTTGCCTCTTTTGTTGCTTTGCTCAATTTTGCCTTCAAGCTCCTTATCCGGGCCTTTACACTCATGTTCCGTGCCCTGTAAAGATAAACCATCCTCCTCAGTATGGTTTTGTCTCTGTCGGCCTTCTCCAACAGTCTCTCCAGGTGTATGTTAATCCACTTGAGCCAAGACTCACGGTCATTGTTGATCTCTTGTTCCAAGGTAGTGAGCTTAATCCTCCTTTGCTGGGTAGCTTGTCGATTCTCCATGATCTCATGCTGGTCCTCAAGCTACTTGTTTCTCTGCTACGGATGTTTTGCAGCTCCATGATCTCATGCTGGTCCTCAAGCTACTTGTTTCTTTGCTCCAAATACTTGATGATCCATTTGGCCCTCTCCACATTGAGTGACAAGTCTTGGATCTCCGTGTTCTGCTCCTGAATAGTCATCCTAAGTCGAGCACTCTCCACATTTGCATCATCATCCTAAATGAGGATGAAATCGGCCTCTTGTTCACCTAATGGCCCCTCATCATGCATGGGCCTCTTGCCCTTGTCCTGTACCTGTGTAGTCGATGCCGGAAGCGAGGCCCCTTCCACCCCGGGTGGAGATAACACTCGCTTTGCTGCTGCAAACAAGTGCCTACTACCTCTCTGATATGTCATGAATACTGGCATAGTCGTGGTCTCATGGCACTCATACTGATGAGAAGGACCACCTATCTCATGCTCTGGCTTTGATAGTACCTGTGAAGTGCTGAAGAGGTCACGGGAGATGAAGTCCTCCCAAGCAATGCCCTGCAATCCCAACTGATGATCTACCAAAATCCGGATAAGAGCAAAGTGATAAACACTGTTTAAGTTGCTGCTGAGGGGTCTTATGCTGCATGAAGGTGTTCATCCTCTCTATGTTCCTGTAAATGAAAAATGGGAGGTTCATCATCCTCACCCTGGTAAAGTGCATGAGCAGCCTGATGTGATAGGCATATAGTCGAGAGAACCTCCCCTCACAGCTGAAGTACTTCATGATCAATTTCATGAGTGGAGCATACTCATCTTTCAAATATCTGAATGGGAAGACTCTTGTGAGCTGACTCAAGAATCTGGCCTTAATGTAAGGCTCATAGTTTCGCCTATCCACCTTCTTCTTCTTATGCCACTGTTCTCCAACATTGGGTATGCCTATTGCCACTGAGATAGTTTCGGGTATCAATGTGAAGGTGACCCCGACCAAGATAGAATGACCTCCATGTAGGTGAAGCACAAAAAGACAGGCCAACTCATGATGAACTCTAACATTAGCCACCTTTTGACAAAATTCAAAACATGCTAGGTGCTGGAAATATGACATGGCAAGAGGGCATGCTTGTAATTCAATGAGGGTAGTGGGCTCATCCCTAACATGTTTGCCACTCTTGTGATGTCTCCTGGGAGCTTGCTCTTCCGAGGATGAATCACTTTGTGTCTCCATCTCATACTCTGATGAATGTTGTGATGCCATGACTACTGTGTGCACTGTACTTAGGTTGCCATTTGATGATGGTGTGAAGCTGGGTGCTCTTGTGATATCCGTCACCAAGGGGAACAATGAAACAAGGAGTATTAGGAAGGGAGTTGTATGATGGGAATAGGGTTATGGGGAGAAGTTTGTTTAGGGATATGTAGCGGGTTTGGGTATTGGATAGGGTATGGTTTTGGGGTTTTGGGGTGTTATGTTCACAAATAAGAGGAGGGGAAAGGGAATAGGGTTTGGTAGTGTTTTAGGGTAGGGATAATAGGAAAAATGAGAAAGGGAGGATAGGGAAAAATGGTAGGTGAGGGAACAATGGTGGGTGAAAATGGAACCTTGGCCTCAATACAACAATTATGCAACCCTAGAAACAATGGCCTTTGGTGTTTCTTGTGGTTGATTTTTTGAGTTTTGTTGCATTCAAACATAGCCATAAACCACCATATTATTTATAAACTTTGATGAACAAGTCATTTCATAGAGCCTACCTGTCAATTTGAGGGGCTTCACAAGAAATTTGAAGTGATTTGGCATGATTTGGGCCCTTTGTGGGTGTGCGCCGGGCACCAAACCCAGTGCACCGCGCCCTGGGTGTGCGTTGCGCCCATTGAAAAATACACTGAGGGATGGCTCTATGTGTGTCGCGCCCTCTGTGTATATGCGCCGCGCTCCTGGAAACTACCTCCAACTCACTCCAAACACGCACGATGCACTCCTAATCACTTTGCAATATCTCCCAATGAATTTGATTTGCAAAATGGCTCTGATTTTGGTGAAAACTTGTATATAAAGACTTGGAAGTCATGGGTTAAATTTTTTCTTCTCCAAAAACCCATTTTTCTAATGTTGTGTTTTGACACTTTTTCACTGACTTAAAGCAACACTGATTTTCACTTTCCCTTTGAAATTTTAACTCAAATGATGAAATTTTCGGCACTCTTTGCAGGCATCACATGACAGGACATTTGGCCATGGAAACCATGACTCCATCTGAAGAAATCAACTGACGACTTTTTTGAAAATTTTATCACGAATGACACTGTTTGACTTTTCTTCAAAACAGAGTTTTGAAGAAGAGTCAAAGTCTATCCACATGACGATGAAACTCTCTCAATCATAACTCTGTAAGGGTCTCACTCTGGCCTTCACGGCTTTGGTTGAAGACCAAACCTTGACTGTCATGGACTTTGGTGATCATTGACAAAATACTTGAGCCAGTAGGAGCCAGACATGAGGGGAAATGACTAGCATGACCTTTTCCATCAGATTATGGCATGCCCCTAGTGTAATGCAGTTGGGTGAATGGAGCGGGACTCCTAAAAATGAAATGCATAAAGAGTTTTGATCTCTGACGAAGGACTGACCAGACCGACTCTAACATTGGCTCCAATGGGGGATGTAGCTCCTTGGAGGTGCCAAGAACAACAGATCTCTAGAAGAGCTAGATAGTGCCTTCATCCATTGGGCTATGGAGTCATTATTTTGACAAACAACACAGGACTCTGACTCATTTGTGAAACTGGAATGACCAAAAAACTGACTCAAATTTGACATTGAAATGACTTGAAGACTAACTTGACAAAATCTAACTAAACTAAAATAAAATGGTATTTACAGTGACAGTGGAAGCAACATTAATAACTCAGAAATGGTATCGATTGAGTAGTTGACCATTGATCGGCCCTCCTGGACAATCTTTCCCATTCATTTCCTTCAGAAGAAAGGCATTCTGACCTTGATATGCTGCAATCTTGAAAGGACCTTTCCAAAGATTCTCGAACTTATCGTGCTTGCCTTTCTCCTCATTCCTTGCATCCCACTTCAATACCACATCATCCACCTGAAATTTTTCCACCTTTGCCTTTCTGTCATAAATTTTCTTGATCTTCTCCTGCAATTTGGATGTGTTCTTGAAAACTTCTTCTCTGGTCTGCTGCAAGTGGACCATTTGATTCAACCTTCTCTGCATGGGATCTTCATCACTGCTGACCTCCTGAAGAAGTTTGACTACCGGGGCAGCGAGAGAGGTAGGAAATACTGTATCAACTCCATAAACAAGCTCGAAGGGTGATGTACCTATGGATTTCTTTTGATTGACCCGATCTGCCCAAAGTGCATTGACCAACCTCTTATGCCAGCTCTTCTTGTTTATTTCCAGCAGTTTCTTGATTATGTTGACCAATGATTTGTTTGAAGACTCTGTCAATCCATTGCCTTATGGATGATAGGTAGTTGAGTGACCCAAGATGATGTGATATTTATGACAAAAATCTACCATCCATTTTGATTTGAAAGCTGTTGCGTTATCAGTGATTAGCTTATTCGGGCAACCAAAGCGAGACAAGATGTTATTTTCAAGGAATGAAATGATTATCGCATCTGTAGCTTGTCTAGTGGGAATTGCCTCAATCCATTTCGTGAAATAATCTGTTGCTGTGAGAATCCATCTATGCTGACCGGAAGAAGCAGGATGAATTTCACCAATGAAATCCAATCCCCATTGCTGGAAAGGAGCACTCACCTCTATAGGCTTAAGTGGCAAAGGCTGTAACTTCTGCTTTCCTTCGAAAATCTGACATTTATGACAGCGCTTGACCATGATTCTTATATACATCAGCAAACAATGTCGGCCAATAGTACACTGCTTTCAGAATTTTATTTGCTGTTGATTTCCAAAAAAGGTGACCACCACAGTCTCCTTGGTGGTAGTCCTCCATGACCTTCTTTGCTTCCTTTTCCACCAAAAAATTTAACAAGACACCATTGGGATCTTTCCAATACAGTGCAAAATTTAGAATGCAAAACTTGGCAGCCTTCAACATGAGTGTTCTCGTTTTGTTTCTAGTCATGCCGAGTGGTGGTGACAAATTTTTAAGCACATATATGATATCTGAATACCATGGAGAAAGAGCAAACATTTCAGATACTTGAATTGATGATCCTTCCTCATTCTCATCGGACATAGCAGTGATCAGATTTATGTCCAAGGCGTGCAAGTTTGATTCAGCCATTAACTTTGCTAATCCCTATCCTTTAACCAGCTTTGTGGGTTTTATTTCCACATCATATTCCAGCAAGGATGCAATCCACTTGCCTCGTCTTCCTTTCAGATCGGTCTGCACTAAAACATCTTTGACAACAACATGAGGAACATAGGCCAAAATATGAGAATGTAAAATATATACCCAGAAATCTTTCAATGCCTTCACAAGTGCCAGGGCTTGCTTCTCAATGATGTTGTACTTTAAGGCTGCATCTCTTATAGCTATGCTGAAGAATGCAATGGGTCTTTCATGATCATCTCTTTTCTGCAATAACACCGCTGCCATAGTATGCTCTGAAGCAAATGAAAACAACATGAAATCCTGAGTGTAGTCCGGGCTAACTAGAACTGGAGTTGAGGAAAGAGCCAATTTGACCAAATTGAAAGATTTTACAGCCTCCTCCATCCATTTCACTTGGCTATCCTTCTTAAGCATGTTTTTCATCTCTCTTAGGTGCTCAGCAAGATTAGGTACAAAGCAGCGTAGAAAATTCATTTTACCATTGAACGATTGTATCTCTTTTTTCTTCCAGGGCAAATCGATTTGTTGAATTGCTTGCACATGTGTGGGATCAATACAAATTCCATCTTTTGAGATAATGTTCCTGAGTAGTTTTCCTTCCTCCATGGGAGCAAGATCTTCTTCGGATTCAGTGACAAGCCATATTTTCTGCACTTTAGAAGACAATTTTTAGATGGTACATGTGCTCTTCATTAGATTTGGAAAATACTATCAAATCATCCAGGTACACCACCAAAAAGACATCCTTCTCATTTGCAAAAGCCAAGTCCATTGCCCGCTGAAATTTGGCACCCACATTCTTCAAACTGAAAGGCATTTTAGCAAAAATGAAAGGTTCCCCATGGAGTGGTGAACGTTGTCTTGTCTCGGTCATCTTCATGGACAGAAACTTGGTTATATCCGGAATAACCATCAAGCAGTGACATACGAGATGCTCCCACTACTTGCTGAAGTATATGGTCCATTTTGGGCAGTGGATAGTTGTCCTTCAATGAAACTTTATTGAGATTTCTAAAATCAATGCATAAGCGAATCTCACCTGTCTTCTTTTGTATGGGCACCAAGTTAGAGATCCAACCCGAAAATCTGATTGGCACAATGATCCCTGATTTGTACAACCTGTTTATATCCTTTTCAATAGATGGTAGAAACTTTGGATTTAGCCTCCTCAACTTCTGTCTGAATGGTTTTTGATTAGGCTTGATGGGTATAGTGTGCTGAATTATGTTGGTATCTTATGTCTTTAAGTCAGAATAATCCCAAGCAAACACATTTGCAAATGAAGACATCAAACTGATATATTTGTCCTTGATCTTTGGTGGCAATACTTTGGACAATTTTACCAATTTAGGATCAGCAGCTGTTCCGATGTTGACCTCTTCCACACCCTTCTCTGTTGGCTGCAATGTTGGCTTGCGCGCTACATCATCTTGATCAAAAATTTCTTCTAAAGGTATCAAGCCTTTAGGAATAATGTTATTCTTCAGCTGCAACACGTCCATTTCATTGATCTACACCTCATCTGTACCATTACCTTTTCCATCGTCATTTTCTACATCAATTGAGGTCTCTTTGAACTTGCCTTTGTTCTGTAGAAAATCATCAATCTCCTCATCATCTTGGAACACTTGCCAATATCTCTGATTGTCTAGAATGGTTGGACGATGCTTGACATGGATTTCAAATTTATTGTTGGAGTTCATTGGGATCTTCAAACTACTTGCTGCCTTAGCAAGAGCATCAGCAATACTATTTTGTATACGAGGCACACATGTCAAGGTGTATTCTGAAAATAATTTTAGGATGTCTAGAACTGCATTATGGTAAGCCCGCATCCTAGGATGTTTTGCTTGATATTCACCTCTGACCTGCTTGATAACCAATTCGGAGTCTCCATATACTAAAATCCTCTTAGCATTCAGCTTTCTTAGAATCTTTAGGCCAACAATCAGAGCTTCATACTCAGCTTCATTGTTTGAACACTCAAAAGCCAACTTGTAAGAGCATACCCGTACGTTACTAGGCACTTTTTCGGGGCGGAGAAAGGACTGCGTACCCAAATTCCAATTCCAACACCATCATTTACCACTTCTCCATCGAAATCCATGGTCCACAAACCTTCTTCCTCTTCTTGCAAGTGCTGGAAATCCATTTGTTGTGCCCGTCTGCTTGTTGTCCATTACTTTCAACTGATTGCTCAACGGTGTTCTGCTGTTCTTGTTCTTCTTTATTTAAAATTTCTCTGAAATTTTCTGTTATTTCCAGAATATCGTCTGCTTCTACTAACTGACTATCGATATCATTGAAACTATCTGAATACAAAGCAAAAGACTCTAAATCTGTATGTACACAATTAATCGGATGATTTATTAGTTTCTCCTTGCTTGTGATCATGTATTTCATTTTTTGTTCCCGATACAATTTCCTCATTTGTCCAAACACTGGAATCGTTGCATAGGAGAAATGTAGCTGTAGTGTCCCTTTCAATTTCGCTACCCAAGGCTTGGAAAGAAGCATGCCAAACCTGGGAGGAATATCTGCTACAACAACATCCATCAAAACATTCTTCATTGGGGGCTGATCCATACTCACAACCAAGTCTTTGATGAGTCCTATACATCTTACTCTATTGGAATCAAACGAATAGAGATCATGGTATTGTCGAGTGATGTCCAGACCAAGCTTATCCATGATAGCCTTGGGCATGAGATTGTGAGAAGCTCCGGAATCAAACATGGCGTTATGTAACACAAAATCATGCAATCTTAAACTGATATAGAAGGGTGGTACATCACTATCAGGAGACTCACCATTTGATGTTGGCCCAAAAATCATTTCAGGTTGATCATCTTCGACATTCACCATGTCGGACATTGGGTCCAAATTCAACATTTTAGATACTTGCCCTCTATAACAGCTATTCCTCATTATTTCAGTCAAGGGAATGGATACCTTCAATTTAGAAATCTCATTCTCTAAATTAAAAGCGGGAATCTTTTCTACCTCTTTGACTGGGATTTCTTTCCTTTCCTTTTCTTTCGATGCAACTTGCTGATGCTATTGTTCTGTTGATGGTGATTTGTTGCTCTCCAGATCAACCACCTCCTTTTCTTTCCTTTGTGCAACTTATGAATCATTCTTTGATTCTTCAACATCCTTCCTTTTCTGAATTGGTTTGACCAGCACATCTCTGTTTCTAAGTGAATATCGCTGCTATTGGGCAGACAGAGCATTCATATAGTCTCTTTGGTATTCATCTGATTCTTCCTCCAAGACGGTGTCGCTTACTAGAATGAAATCTACATCTTTGTGTACACTCGAATTCTCTACATACTCCTCATCCTCAGTGAGATAAATAGGCAAATCATCCGGAGTAAAGAGGTGGTTTTCTTCACCTATTACATTCCTGTCCTCTTCTGATTCTGGTCCATGCACAAAATTTTGCTGCAAAGGTATCTGAACTGGCTGTTGTGTAGTCTGATCTTGGGCTCGTTGATCTCTTTGTCTTATTCTATATTGTGGTTGTTGCTGAACACGGAAGTTAGGATTTCTAACTTGTGGCTCCGGTTTGTCAAGTTTCACCCTTTCAAGCATCTGCTCTACCTTCTGAAGTAGTTGATATACCGAGAAATATTCTTCCTTTACGGCGACCTTCTTCTCTGCTTTTTCTCTAGCCCTTTTGGTCAGCAGATTTATTTCAACGCTGACCGCTATCTTCTGCATGTCTTCCATTGTGGCCAGTTCTCTCTCTCTCAATTGATAAGACATGTTAGCATCAAAACCATCCGTGAACTTCACCATGGCTAGTCCCACAGGTGGCCTTAGATGATCTGGAATTTCATTATAAACTGAATTGAATCTAATGCAATAGTCTTGGACCGACTCACCAGTGTTTCTTTTGATTTGCTCTTACTCAGCTAGAATTTGAAGAGGATCCTTTTTCACTTCCTAGCGGTTTGAAAATTGTCTTTGTAGGTCAGCCAAGGTAGCGATATGTGCAGCCGGAAAACCTCTGAACCATTTCCTCACTTCACCTGCAAATGTCTGTACAAAGAGTCTCGTCGCCACATTCTCTGCATCGATCTCATGAAGTTCATAGAAGTCTACCATTCTGTCCACATGTTGCTCAGCAGTAATGCCATTAGGAGTGCCATCAAAAAACGGGATTTTTCTTTGATAATTTGCGGGCATATCATCTAAAACTTGAGGTAGAACAATGGGTGCAAAACGGGCAGTCATCACTCTCGGTGGATTTATCCTTGGAGGTGTTGGAGGAGTGTGCACAGTTTGTAAGGGACTAGCAATTGGAATTTGAAGCTGAGCTACAATGTAGTTATCAATCGACCGGTTAGCCCTTTCCGTCTCCAAGTCTACAAGAAACTGTGGATTGTGGACAGTAGAGTCAACTGCCCTTTCGGATTTGGTTTCGAACAACGATAATTCAAACTGCTCGTCAAACTCTAGCTCTTCAAGATACTCAAAAATGTCCGTGCATGAATGGGATTTGAACACGGGCGATATAGAGCTTTCTTGACGATGAATTTTTGAAATCAAATTAGGATTTTTGTAGATGTGTGAAGGATATAGATCTGGATTAGCTCTGGTATATCTTCTAGAAGCCAGCGTGCTATTGAGAAAAATCAAAGGACTCAACCAACGTACTTAGCCTATCAAATCCTAAACTTATCATCCAGAAGCTTAGAATTATCGAGAAGTAAGGGGATTGATTTCTTTCCCCAGTGGAGTCTCCACTATGTTAGCACCTAAATCCACCTTAGGCTGAAGGAAGGAAAAATTCAAGGTAACCACAAACCACGGTCAGTCTAGTAACTAGCCCTACCATAACAGGAGAGAGCTCTCCCTGTGCCACGCTCAGCGAATAAGTAAATGAATTGGTCTGAGATGACTTACAGTGAAATATTAATCTTAGGCTAGTAAGTGAATATGGATATAAGAAGCGATTTTTATGACTGACTGTGTTTCTGGGATGGTATGGGACCAATGAACAGAAATGAGCAGAGGATGAAATACAAAGGCACAGATTACTTCGTGAGGCAAGACAGGTGGAAAGCCTAGAAATTTAGTTTGAAATAGCACAGAATGGAGAGATTGCTTAGGAGGGTGAAAAGGGCATACACACATGAATCCTTTTCAACAGAAGAAAGAACACTGAACATGAAATTTTCCCACAGGCAGAGCAATAAAATTGAATTCTACCTTATCTAACTTAGAAAATTTCACTGGAAATGAATATGAAACAAACTATGAAACATAACAAAATACATATGAAACATAAGAGACACATTTGCTATGCTCACAACCACATGAATCTCATGAAATAGAGCTGCTGCCTTTCATTAATCCTCTGTCAAAATATACAATGAAGAAACATAGTTTCTTTCCCACAGTCTCCCAGAAATTAGAAGCCAACCAAACCTTTGCAAATAGTTTGCATACAATATATAGAATGTGCCATGAAGAGATAGAATGCCCAAGGGTTGGGGAGTTACTCAAATCATTACAAAATGGAGGTGGAAAGCCAACCATTAGCTACAGGTGCAGTGTTACAAACATGACAAATGGTTTGGGGTGACTGTTTGCCTTACTTTTCCACTTGGATAGAAGCCAATATGGAGTGGAAATGCTTTAAAATCTTCCTTATGTGCCGAAAAAGTGAAGTGTAGATGAGCGGGCCCACTTGTGAAAAGTCGCGAATTGAAATTTTGCAAAACGGAGGTAAATTTGGCACTTTTCCCTATATGTGCTGCGCCAAATTCTCTATGCGCTGCGCCACTTTGGAGCCTATTTTTAGGCACTTTAAGGAGTCCAAAATGTGCCCAGGTGTGCTTTTGGAAAGCCTGTCCTATCTACTTTCCAACCCAAGTGGAATTTCTGAATTTGGTGCTCATTTACCCCTCCAAATCTTCATTCTCCCAAGACTGCTTCCTTTGTGTCAAAATAGGGACAGAGAGGCCATTGTTTGGGTGTTTTTGACCTCCTGGAGACTCAAAGCATGCCCAAATTTCTTGCCCAAGCACCAGTAGTTGTGATTTTTCATGATGAATCCAAAAATGCAAGCCATTTGTCATTTGGAGTTGTCAATCCTACGCGCCGCGCCAGTGGCGCGGCGCACAGGGAGAAAAAACCTGTGTTTTGACCAAAAAATTACCATGTGACAAAAATTGCCCCAAATTTGTTGAAATTTGGGCTGGAGGTTCTCTAAGAGGCACTATTATGGGCCACAAAAGCTTCAGCCAAGATTCGAAGTAGATCTTTCTCTTTTGCCTCTTTTTCCTCTTTTGTTGCTTTGCTCAATTTTTCCTTCAAGCTCCTTATCCGGGCCTTTGCACTCATGTTCCGTGCCCTATATGATAAAACATCCTCCTCAGTATGGTTTTGTCTCTGTTGACCTTCTTGAATATTCTCTCCATGTGTATGTTGATCTGCTCGAGCCAAGACTCACAGTCACTGTTGATCTCATCCTCTAAGGTAGTGAGCCCGATCCTCCTTTGCTGGGCAGCTTGTCGATTCGCACGGATGTTTTGCAGCTCCATGATCTCATGCTGGTCCTCAAGATGCTTGTTTCTCTGCTCCAAATACTTTATGATCCATTTGGACCTCTCCACATTGAGTGACAAGTCTTGGATCTCCGTGTTCTGCTCCTGAATAGTCATCCTAAGTCGGGCACTCTCCACATCTGCATCATCATCCTGAATGAGGATGAAATCGGCCTCCTATTCACTTGATGGCCCCTCATCATGCATGGGCCTCTTGCCCTTGTCTTGTACCTATGTAGTCGATGCGGGAAGCAAGGCCCCTTCCACCCAGGTGGAGATAACACTCGCTTTGCTGCTGCAAAAAAGTGCCTACTACCTCTCTGATATGTCATGAATACTAGCATAGTCGTGGTCTCATGGTGCTCATACTGATGAGAAGGACCACCTATCTCATGCTTTAGCTCTGATAGTACCTGTGAAGTGATGAAGAGGTCATGAGAGATGAAGTCCTCCCAAGCAATGCCCTGCAATCCCAATTGATGATCTACCAAAATCTGGATAAGAGAAAAGTGATAAACATTGTTAAGCTGTTGTTGAGGGGTCTTATGCTGCATGAAGGTGTTCATCCTCTCTATGTTCCTGAAAATGAAAAATGGGAGGTTCATTATCCTCACCCTGGTAAAGTGCATGAGCAGCCTGTTGTGATAGGCATATAGTCAAGAGAACCTCCCCTCACAGCTGAAGTACTTAATGATCAATTTCATGAGTGGAGCATACTCATATTTCAAATATCTGAATGGGAAGACTCTTGTGAGTTGACTCAAGAATCTGGCCTTAATGTAAGGCTCATAGTGTTGCCTATCCACCTTCTTCTTCTTATGCCACTGTTCTCCAACATTGGGTATGCCTGTTGCCACTGAGATAGTTTCAGGTGTCAATGTGAAGGTGACCCCGGCCAAGATAGACTGACCTCCATGTAGGTGAAGCACAAAAAGATGGGCCAACTCATGATGAACTCTGACATTAGCCACCCTTTGACAAAATTCAAAACATGCTAGGCGCTGGAAACATGACATGGCAAGAGGGCATGCTTGTAATTCAGTGAGGGTAGTGGTCTCATCCCTAACATGTTTGCCACTCTTGTGATGTCTCCTCGGAACCTGCTCTACCGAGGATGAATCACTTTGTGTCTCCATCTCATACTCTGATGAATGCTATGATGCCATGACTGCTGTGTGTACTGTACTTAGGCTGCCCTTTGATGATGGTGTGAAGCTGGGTGTTCTTGTGATATCTGTCACCAAGGGGAACAATGAAACAGGGAGTATTAGGAAGGGAGTAATATGATGGGAATAGGGGTTATGGGGAGAAGTTTGTTTAGGGATATGTAGGGGGTTTTGGTATTGGATAGGGTAGGGTTTTGGGGTTTTGACAAGGTAGGGTTTTGGGGTGTTATGTTGACAAATAAGAGGAGGGAAAAGGGAATAGGGTTTGGTAGTGTTTTAGGGTAGGGATAATAGGAAAAATGAGAAAGGGAGGATAGGGAAAAATGGTAGGTGAGGGAACAATGGTGGGTGAAAATGGAACCTTGGCCTCAATACCACAATTATGCAACCCTAGCAACAATGGCCTTTGGTGTTTCTTGTGGTTGATTTTATGAGTTTTGTTGCATTCAAACATAGCCATAAACCACCATATTATTTATAAACTTTGATGAACAAGTCATGTCATAGAGCCTACTTGTCAATTTGAGGGGCTTCACAAGAAATTTGAAGTGATTTGGCACGATTTGGGCCCTTTGTAGGTGTGCACCGCGCGCCAAACCCAGTGCGCCACGCCCTGGGTGTGCATCGCGCCCATTGAAAAAGTACACTGAGGGATGGGTCTTTGTGCGTCGCGCCCTCTGTGTGCGCCGCGCCCCTGTGTATATGCGCCTTGCTCCTGGAAACTTCCTCCAACTCACTCCAAACACGCACGATGCACTCCTAATCACTTTGCAATAACTACCAATGAATTTGATTTGCACAATGGCTTTGATTTTGGGTGAAAACTTGTATATAAAGAATTGGAAGTCATGGGTTAAATTTTTGCTTCTCCAAAAACCCATTTTTCTAATGTTGTGTTTTGACACTTTTTCACTAACTTAAAGCAACACTGATTTTCACTTTCCCTTTGAAATTTTAGCTCGAATGATGAAATTTTCGGCACTCTTTGTAGGGATCGCATGACAGGACATTTTTCCATGGAAACCATGACTGCATCTGAAGAAATCAATTGACGACTTCTTTGAAAATTTTATCACAAATGACATTGTTTGACTTTTCTTCAAAACAGAGTTTTGAAGAAGAGTCGAAGTCTATCCACATGACGATGAAACTCTCTGAACCATAACTATGTAAGGGTCTCATTCTAGCCTGCACATCTTTGGTTGAAGACCAAATTGATGAATCCCTAGACCTAACTATCGAAAAATGACTTTTGTGCTTTAAAGGACCAGACCTTGACTGTCATGGACTTTGGAGATCATTAACAAAATACCTGAACCAGCAGGAGCCAGACATGAGGTAAAATGACTAGCATGACCTTTTCCATTCGATTATGGTATGCCCCTAGTGGAATGCAGCTGGGTGAATGGAGAGAGACTCCTAAAAATGAAATGCATAAAGGTTTTTGATCTCTGATGGAGGACTGACTAGACTGACTCTAACAGGGTCAATGAAGTTTCTCCCAGATGTCCATCCACCTTCTCCTAATGAATATCCCAAGAAAGTGAAGGATGATCTTGTAGCTTAGGTCATTCACAATAAACCCCCTATCTTGAAAGGTTGACAACCCAAAAGGCACACATCCTTAAAGAGGGTGAACTTCTGAGAGAATTGAAGAATCTGTGTGAAAATTCCTCTCCTCCAACCTATCAAGGATGTTCCCATCTATAACAAGTTCATCTAGGAATAATGTCTTAGAAGTCCTAGAAGGAAGAGAAGGGATGCCCCTGCTATCAATTTCATCGAGAAACTAGCTAATCTAATGCTTGGGTGACTAATCATCCCTAGGTATATAAATATTGGATGCCAAATAAAAGATGCACATATAAACAACATTGCAATTCCAAACTCTATCATCGACCTAGAATCTGTAATAAATGTTATGACCAAGGAAACCATGTTCAAACTTAACCTCCAAGAGTCCTTGAGAAACAACATTATTGTGTTATAGGTTTCTTATAGATCCACAGTAGCACCAAAAGGCATAATCAAGGATGTAATGGCATCCAAATATTCTTGAGAGTATCCCATAGACTTCCTTGTCCTCTAGCCC
Source organism: Pinus taeda (assembly GCA_000404065.3). Taxonomy (NCBI): domain Eukaryota; kingdom Viridiplantae; phylum Streptophyta; class Pinopsida; order Pinales; family Pinaceae; genus Pinus; species Pinus taeda. The sequence goes on along the minus strand of APFE031207491.1, from coordinate 63,764 downwards.
AAAACCAAGACCAATGGTTATGCACTCATTCTAGGGAAACCATGGTTATCTACTATTGATGCATATATTAACTATAGAGATGGAAAGTACATGACAATTACCAATGGGCAGTATAAAACGAAACTTGTATATTATCCCATGACTCAACCTCTTGTTGAGGATGAATTTACTACATGGGTAGAAGAAGAATAAGTAGAGGATTCTAACCTCTCGTTACCCTATCCTATGTGTACAATAGAAACCACCCTTAGCAAAAAGTAGGATGCTGAAGATGATTTAATTGATAATTTTATGAAAAATCAATATCCTACTGCTATGAACATTGATGGGATGAAAGAAGGGTTATATCTAGGATATCCTGGCTATTACCAAGATAGTCAATGGGTAGAAGTATTGATTGTTGTTCCTGAGTATAAAGCATAAAAATTATAGAAATCAACCCCTCTAAACCATTGAAAATCAACTCCTCACTTTAATTTTACCAAGAGGATCAATTGTTCACTGTCTTAAGGAAGTACATTAATGAACTCATGTAGGATTACATGGGTATGAAAGGAGTACATCCTTGTGGATGCACTCACCACATATACATAAAATAATATCATAAACCTTTTCATCAACCTCAAAAGTGAATGAATCCCACCTTAAAATATATTGTGAAAGAAGAATTGTAGAAAGTACTAGATGTAGGGTTCATCTATACAATTTAAGATAGTGAATGGGTATCTCCTTTGGTTATTATTCCCAAGAAAAATGACAAATGGATATTTCATGTTGATCGAAGGGAACTTAATAAAGCCATAAGGAAAGATCATTTTCCCTTGCCCTTCATTGACTAAGTCATTGATGTGCTTGCCAGAAAAAGGTTATTTTCCTTCTTAGATGGGTTTAGTGGGTAAAATCAAATCCAAATTGCTCCTAGAGAATAGGATAATACCACATTCACCTTTATTTAAGGGAATTTTGCTTACAATATCCTCCCATTTGGCTTAAGTCATGCCCCGACCGATTTTGAGAGGGTTGTGCTTATAATCTTATTTGATATTGTACATGATTCAGTAGAAATATACATGGGTGAATTTATGACCTATGTAATTCATTTTTAGGAAGCTCTCTCCAACCTGAGAAATGTATTGTAAATATGTGGGGATATTAATATATCCTTAAGCCATAAAAAACCTTGTTCTTGATGAATGAATGAATTGTTCTAGGACATTTCCTCTGCTCAAAAGGAGACCCTAGTAAGATGTCCATAATTAAGCACCTTCCTACACCTTAAGGGAAAAGAGATGTTAGAATATTCCTAGGCCTCATAGGATACTATAAGATATTTATAAATATTTCAGTAAAATGTCCTCTCCTCTTTTTCCTTTCTGACTAAAGATGTTGAGTTTTGTTGGACATATCCATGCCAAGAAGCATTTGAGAGTATAAAAGAAAATTTAATGCCAACATTTGTCCCCAATTTTCACATTCACACAGATGCATCAGACAAGGAAATTGGGGATGCTTTAGTTAACTTGAAGGTAAAGTCCCTTATGTAATCTACTTCATCAATGAGGATTTGTTGAAAGTTGAATTAAATTACACTATGAATGAAAAAGGGTTCCCCACCGTTATACATTATTTGAATAAGTTTAGGCATTATATCATTGTTTACCAAGTTTTCATACATATTGACCATGTATAAATTAAGTATATAATGAACAACCATATGTAAATTCTTAGATAATTAGGTGATTATTTCTTTTAAAATAGTTTGACTTAACGATTTTTGACAAACCAAGGAAAATGTTCTTACAAATTTCTTGTTGAGATTAAAATTTGTTTGCAATTGAAGAGTTGGTGGATGAGAATCTCCAATATGAGCATATTTTTTCCATCTCACTTATTTCTCCATCGTTTGCTAATATTTCCAACTATCTAGCCATTTTCCAATTCCTTACTTGCCTACCTTCAAAGGAAAAGAAAAGCATCATCAGAAAAAATTTCCTCCAATGATTGGATTGGGGAAAGCATCTTCAAGTTGGGGCTAGATCATATTTTGACAAGATGTGTAAGGGAGGATGAAGTCTATGATATCCCATCATATTTTCATGGTGGACCCTATGGAGTTTTTTTTTCTCCAAAAAGGATAGTGCACAAAATCCTTCAAGCATGATACTTTTTGGAAACTCTTCATAAAGATGGCCAAAGATGCATTGCACAATGTGATGAGTGTGAGAGAATGGGATTCCTACTTGAAGTGATGAAATTCCACTTCAACCTCAATTGTATTTTTATCTATTTGATAAATGGGGAATCAAATTTATTGGTCCTATTGAAATGACATCTTGAGAGAAAAAGCACATCATTATTTTCTCTAACTATTTAACTAAATGGGTTGAAGTGAACGTAGTAAAGGTAACAAGAGAAAAGAGAGTATTTGAGTTCTTAAGAGAAAATATTTTCTACAAGTTTGGTTTTCCAAGAGATTCATAGATCAAGGCTCCTAGTTTATCTCCAACTTGATTGAAGGAATAATGAAGTGACATCACATTCACCATACAAAATCCACTCCTTACTACCCCAAAGCAAATGGGTAGGTAGAGGTCACTGATAAGGCATTGGAAAACACTCTTAAAGAAGTGATTATTGCCAAAAGAAAATATTGGGAAAAAATTCTTGTTGAAGCCACATGGGCCTATGACACTACTTGGAACACCACTACCAATTTCACCCCATATGAGCTAGTCTATGAAATAAGGCTTTGTTATCAATTGAGTTTGAGTACAAGGCATTGAGGATTGCTTCTCAGCTAGAAATTGGTTTGAGAAAATCATAAGATGATATGATACAAAAACTGAACACATTGGATGAGTACAAGATGCAAACCTCATTAGATATTGAGCTAGTCCAACTGCAAAGGAATGTTTGACATGATATATAGATAAAAAATAATGCCTTCCAAGAGGTTGTTTGGGCTTTCTTGTATGAATCTAGTTTCAAGGACTTCAATCAAAAAATAATGACCAGATGGTTGGGACCTTACCTAGTGGGGAAATGTTATGTTAATGGCTCTTTCAAGATTATAACTATAGATGAGGAACAAATACCAGTGTTAGTAAATGGTTATTGGCTAAATATTTATAGGAATCCCATTTTTAGGGTTGAATTTATAGATTCAATAAGCAAGGATATGAATGTGATTGAGAGTAGGAAAGATCCCAATCCATCCAACCCCTAATTAGCGAAAACAAGAAGAAGAATAAAAATAAAATATCTCAACTGAAGATCTCCTTTGAGGTTCTTGAGATAGACTCATTGGTTCAAAACCTTTATGAGGCATTTAGTAAGTTTGAAGAAAAATGAAAAAAAAAAAGAATAAAGCTCCATGTGAAAACTTCTTCCAAGGCACCTCAAGTAGGTTCATTAGCTGAAAAATTTCATGAGGAAGCTAGTGAGCAAAAAAAAATGAGAAGAGAAAAAAAGGAAAAAAATAAAGAAAAAACGAACAAAAACATTTTTTTTTCTCTCAGATTGGTTTATGTCCATGTAAAAAAATGATACAAAAAAACATGTCAACCCAGAAGGACCAGCCTACACCGCATTCCAAGGAATCAACAAAATCACTCCAAGAAGGACCCAATTGACATCCTTGCGCCATCCTCCATTTCTTTGAATCATCCCAATATCATCCATCTTTGATCATCCACTTTCCATAAATTTTCTGAAACTTTCCTAAACTACTATAGGAAAGTCCAAAACTGCTACAATAAGGACCAATTTGTGAAAAAAAATACAAATCCAAATATATTTGAGCATCTTATGCAACAAATAACGTTGAGGGGATCCTAAAAATTGGTTTTCTATTACCAAGCATCCAAAATGAGTTTCTCACTTTTCATTCACCTCACTTCACCCTATAGCAGTGCACTTATTTCTTCTTTCCTATGACAACTAGACTCAAAAGAATATCCATATTCATTTCCTCCATTCCCATGTATTATAAATCCATAAGGCTACTCAAAAATATATTTTCCATTGAGCATGAGGGGCCTCTATGCCTACTACAAGAGACTACACAATCCCATAGCAGGATGCAGAAATCCTATACGCCCAATTTATTCATCATACGTAGAACCCTCTGAGGGGACTTCATCCTCCAACCATCTAGCATCTTCAATAACACCCTCTAGGAATTGATATATAGATTCTTATTAGCTACAGGGTCCCCTAAGTACTGCTATAGAATAAGCTTCACACTACACTCAACACTTGAAGGCACCTACAAAAATGACAAAAAACAACATCAAGCACCTAAAAAGGTAACCATGAGGTATGAAACCCATGAAATTTATCTTTGAATTCATTTAAGCATAGGAGAAATTACCTTCCATTCAAAATAGAGACTCAAATAAGCTATACAATGCCATCTAACTAAGAAAAACATAGTCCAAACTATTAATCAACACTCATTGATCTAAATTAGATCCATAAATAATAATAAAAAGAACCATGGTTGTACCAGGTTGGGACAGACTTCAAATAATTGAGAGCAGTGATCAAAAACACCTCTAAAATAGTGGCAGTTGGCAGCCAGCGTGGAATGACGAGGACCTCGGTCAAATCGTGCTAACCGAGGCCGATGGAGACTATGTAGTAGGCGAAACTAGCCCCTGGGAAGCCCGAATCGAGAAATGGAGGGAGTTTTTGATGCATGCTAGGCCAAAACCCTCGAAACGGAGGGGCCCCGAGCGCTCGATCACAAGGGAGCTGGGAAAACCATGGGGAAAAAGGCTAAAGGCTAAGGCGGGACCCACGCTCCAAAAATTGGCAGTATTTACCGAGGGCATCCTTGGGTAGTAAGAAGATTTGGTGAAAACGGAACGATTCCACTCAGTGCCTGATGCGTGGCAAGCGGAGGAGAGAGAAAACTGATGCTCATTGCATGTTAATGGTCAAGAAAGTCAACCGCACGAAATGAGTGGATGGCGTCGAATCTAGGGGATCGAGATCTAACAGTTGATATCGTGCCTGATGGTAAGACCAAATTTAATGAGGGATTAAGCCATGATCTAAAATAATTTGAGGTCCAATTTGACCACCAAGGTGGCAGATGACTCATCCCATGACGTAATTGAAGAACCGAACCGACGAAGCAAGCTGGCGCAATTCGCAGGAGGACAAGTGGTCGCACCTTGTGAGTCTGATGATGACGCTGAGACAGGGAACTCTAAGCGAATCTGTAGCAGGCGATTCGACGGAGTTTGAAGGGGAATCAAATAGCCATGAGCTCGAGTGGCTTTAAAACCATGCACAGACCAGCAGAAGGGACACACACAGAAGAACAAAGAAAGCAAACAGAAAGAGCAAAAAGCAGTAAGAAGACAGAGGGCCGAGCTGACCAAGGGTAGTGTTGAGCACCAGAGGGCTTGATAAATTCAAGCCATCCCTGAGAGAGATCTGTCAGGACTGAGCACCACATTGGGCTCCTTCCATTATAGACTCGAGAGGTCGAAAAGCTGGTAAGGCCAAGAGTCTATGTACTCTAGTGGCTTGGGGAATCCAAGAACCACCCTGCCAAGCTATCTTATGATAGGAGACTCATATTGAGCTCCTTCTTTGTAATTCTATGCTTTAAGACACAATAAAGAAGGCCACCACTAAAAGCTGGACCGGAGATGTAGCCCTGGAGGATAGGGTGAACTCCTTATTAATTTCTTGTGTTCATATATTTGCTTACTGTGTTTCTCTGTTGTCTTCCATTTCAAGTGTCTATATATTTGCAATCTGATTGATCCATTTCTTAAATATCCTAGACACACACACCAACACGAGTATGTAATACTTCCATTTAATAATTCTTAACTAAGATCACTCATAGGGTGATTATCAGATCAAGTGGTATCAGAGCTTTAGGCTGTAAGGTTAGACAAGTTTGTGTTGGTTTAGTTGTTGAATGCTCACTAGATCAAAGCTCAAATTAGGAGAAGGAGAGTTGGTCAAAACTAATCCTGAAATTGGGAGAGTCTATCCTTGGAAGACAATGTTAGAGGAAGGTTATGTGGGGCCAAACCCTTAATTCATAGAAATTTTCCTAGTTATAAAGTCTATGGTGGAAGAAATGTATAGGGACTTTAGAAAGCATAAGGATGAAGATTCATTAGGTTCTAAACAAGATAAAGAAGAAGATGAATCTCATTCCCATGACCACTCAAAAGGAAAAGGGAAAGAGGAAA
>APFE031207491.1:20509-46373 GCA_000404065.3 Pinus taeda | reverse complement strand
ATACAAGGCAACAAGCTCATAGCCTTCCTCAAGCTCAAAAGCAATCCTCACACAACACACCAAATGCCTACAAAAGCAGCACTAATGCCAAGAATTCCTCTATCAAAGTCTATATGTTCCCAAAACTAAAAACTAGCTGCTCATGGGCAATGGAGGTGGCTTATAAAGGAGAAGGAGTCTCCATGAATAGGTAAAGGATGAGCTTTCCCCCAAGATAAGTGGATGATCAGTCGAACAGACATACCAGAGAAAGGATGGCGACCTCAACAATGCTAACAACCAAACCTGGAATCATCTGGAAGGTTGGCTGTTAGAACAAATTCGCCTAAACAGGATCAGCGCAGGTGAAAAACTGAGCTGGCGCGCTGATATCACAGATCTATTATAGAAGAGGTCTGGTCAGCGCTCAATAGTACAAGCGGAGGGCGCGCTGTCCGTAAAATTGGACCAGCGTGGAAAACACATGTGCTTCCGCGCTGGTAGCGCATCAGTTACACTAGCCTCCGCTGGTCAGCGTGGTTATTTAATGAACAGACGCGATGATTCAATTAACTTAGGCAAAGAGGGTTTTTAGCCATTCCAGAGGGCATAAGTGAGGTGAATGTGGTTTTATGGCACAGTAGGGAGACTGACATGATGGCAGTGACATTTTACTGTGTAACACTTATGTTCCATATGGTTCTCAAGGATTGGTTAATCAACCTTACACCCTCCAATCTGGGTAGTACATCCAGCTTGGCTACAACCAAATTTAGTTTCGTAATTTCCTGAGCACTATTGAAGTACCCTTACAACAGCAAGGACAACCTTTACAACAACCAGGGAAGCCTTTGTTACCGCAAGGGAAACCTTTGTTGCAGCAAGGGATTTCTGCACAACAGCAAGGGAAAATTATCCCGCAGCAAGGTCACCTGCAACAACTGCAAGCTCAATCCTTCCAATACTTGTAGTAGGTCGCGCAACAACAGATGCAATATGCTCTGCATACCTCTCAACCCATACTCTCGCAGGGCCAACCTCTGCAAACCCAGGGACAAATTTTGCAACTGCAAGGTCATCCCTTGCAATAGTGAAACCAACCAGGGTAGCAACAACCCTTGTATACATATCAACAAGGTTAACCCCTCCAGGGACAGGGTCAAGGTCAAGTCCTGTAACAACAGGCGCAAAATCCTCTTGTCCTAGGTCAATACGTTCAGAGTCTTCTCAGCCAAGGGCACTAGGTACAAAAGCCCTATGTCCAAGGGAAACAAGTGTATCAACCTTATGCCCTAGGATTGTAGGTCGAGAACCCTCTCGTTTAGGGACAACAGGCTCAACAGCCCTATGTTCTAAGACAATAGGTCCCATATCCATATGTCCAAGGTCAATAGGCCCAACAACTTTTTGACCCATACGTTGCTTATCATCAACTTGTGCCTGGACAATTTCAAGGTATTCAAGGTTAGAATCCTCCTTTTGGTCAAGGTAATCCGCAATGGGGCAGCCTCAGAAGACATATGGCCAAAATCCCCCACTATGGGGTCAAAATCCTTACCAGCAGGGATGGGCCCCTCCCTATGGGCCAGCTTATCGACCTCCTATGCCTTTTAACACTTAATTACATTTCTTGGCTACATTTGAGTTTCCAAATGTATCACGCCTTATGAATGATTTGATCTTTCATTCATTGTACTGGCCTTCGGTGCCATCCAAGAAACTAAGTTATTTCCCAAAGTTCGATGGAAAAGCTAAAGAAGATCCTCAGGCCCATGTGATGACATATCACCTTTAGTGCTTATCGAACTCGTATGTGGATGATTCCATTTGTCTTCTTCTTTTCCAACGGACCCTCATGGGTGCCATAGCGGAATGGTACATTGAGCTACCTCAAAGTTCTTTTCATGACTTCAATTCATTAGCCATGCTTTCCTCACACATTTTTAGTTGCTGGTTCGTTATGAAATTGGCACCTATTTGTTCAAATCGCTTAAGAAAGACATTGCGATGTACATCTCTGATCATATCCATGAATGGAGATGTAGATGACACCTGATCAAGTTCAAGATAGCTAATCAATTGCTCAGTCAATGGTTTACCAAATAATTCATAGCCCCAATTTCTTGTGATATAGCTATGGGTGGATGCGTCACTGAAGAGCAAGACATTGTCCATGCCCAGTACTTGGATCTAGTCTACTCTCAATATGACACCTTATACGAGTTGTTACTCAATGCTCCATGGCCATCATCTGATCCTGCAGCATCAAAGTCACCAGTTGTTCCTCCCATTGATGGAGTTATTGGTTCAGTATCCCAAACCCCTGCTAAAAATTCTTCCAAAGATAAGTCTGTCTTGAATGTTGCTCCTAATGGTTCATCTCAAAATCCACTAGGCCCTGGTAAAACCTCAGAGGTCCACGTTGTCCAGTCTACCGCAGCAGACAAATCCTTAAAAGGGAAAAAGAAAGGCAAAGGCAAAGCTAAAGCTGATGCCTCGAAATAGGGTCCTCCCAAATCGGCTGCTCGTGAATCTTCGCAATGGAAACCTAACAATCCCCACCTCATTTGGGAGGAGGATCACTATGCTAAGGATTGTCAACGATGATCCAAAGTTAGTCACCTGCTCAAAGGGACCCTTGCAGTCCTTAAAGATACATTTCCGTCTCAGCATACTCAAATGTTAGACCAACCCCGATCTGCTTACTCTAGATCTCAAGTGTTCATGATGAGCACGCCCATTAATGTGGCTACCTGGTCGAAAAATTATCAAACTCCAGCTCTGGCAGCCAGGAAAGAAAAATAAGTTGCACCTTCTTCTTTTACCCCGAGTTCTGGTCCTCTACAAATTGAGCACCCTAACCCTAATTTTGCTACGCAACCATCCTCTTGAGGTGTGTTGTTGAAATCCTTGTATAATCTCAACGCCCGAGCCACTCAGCACTACAATATTATTGAAAATTTGGCTCAGGCGTTGTCAGCCATGTCGGCTCTCGAGGTACTCCAAAGCTGCCCATTGCAACGGAAATCTTTACTGTCAGCTACCGAGGGCATGCAACCCATTGATTCTAATTTGATCTATTTAAATTCGGAGAACCATGTTCCATGGCTCCCTCATAAAATTTCCTTCCTTATTCAGGTAATCATTAATGAGAAGACCATCCACTGCACTGTCATCGATGAAGGTGCTTCCGCCTACATCATGTCAACTGCATGTTGGAAGGCTATTAGTTCCCCTGCACTGAACCAGTCTCCGAACACTTTTGAAGCTTTCGATGGGCGCATTTCATGACCCTTCGGTGTCTTACCTAACCTTTCCATCACCCTCAAAGGCAAGACAATGCAAGTCAAAGTAGAGATTATTGACGCTAATCTCAATTATAATCTTCTACTCTTCCGAATTTGGATTCATGCCATGCATGTCGTGGCCTCCTCTTTGTTTTGCGTGATCCATTTTCCCCATCAAGGAAAGATTATCACCATTGATCAGTTGTCTTTCTTTGCCTCTTCCTTCTTGGATGGCAATGTTCCATACATCAAGCACTCTGGTGATCCCTATGAGAGTGTGGGGGTAGGTCTCTTCAAATATTCTGCCTTAATGGGAATTTTTCCACTCCCACCTCCTCATGTTACCTCTGTCAACATGGTCTCAGTCAAATCTGATCCCTGAGTCATACCTACACCAGATCTTGTTGATGCTAGGGGCGAGGTTATGCTAATTAGTCCCACTGAACTCAATTACGTGGAAATTGTTTTGCCTTCGAACTTTGCATCCTATGATTCTCATATGTCAAAGAGCTCTTTCGATATGTACTCTCAATCCCCTTGGCTTGGCACTTTGGAATTGTCTGATCCCTTAGCCAACAACTTCCTCACTAATAAAGGTATCATGGAAATCATGTCTCTCGAGGAACCACCATGGATCGATACTCATCATCAATCCTTGTTCCTGACTCACCGAGTGGTCATGCCTATATTTTTTGAAGAATGCCCTTCTCCGCTACTTATTGATGTGTCAGTTTAGCCTGACATGGTCAAGATATTTCAATTGAGGGTGCCTTCATCCCTTCATGGATTTAGGATTTTTCACCCTCCCTGAGTTTTCACCGCTTGTCCTCTGATTCGTAACCCTCCCTTGCCCAGGGGGCATGGGGGCAAAGCCTTATATGAGTTCTACTCTATTATTTGGTAAAGTCAATGCTTACTCGTCATTGCAACCGTAAAACTCTGGTGTTCATCTATGTTGATTGACTACCCAAGTCCCAGCATGGACTCCTACCTCAAAAAGTACTATGCTTAGGTCATCTTGCATGGATACTCATGTACATTAGTGTGTGATTCATTTTTGTATAGCGTGGTTTTCTGTGATAGTTTTCAAACAACTTTCCTATTTACTATGCTTTTCTTGCTTTGTAGATGTCTGCAACTCCTCTCGTTGGTTTCGTCAATGGTGCTTGCCATAGTTCTTGGAACTTATCATTCATGGCATGGGCTATCTATGACCCTAATGGTGAGTTGATTGACCTTCAAGGTATCATCTGGGGTCGTACAACCAACAACATTGTTGAATACAGTGCGGTCATTGAATTGTTGTTAGAAGCCATCGCTTTTGGCATTAAAGAATTGGGTGTCAAGCTAGATTCACAAATTGTCATCCTTCAACTCAATGGGCAATACTTCATTAGGAACCATCAAATATTACGAATGTATCTCTGTATCCATCTATTGGAAAGAAATTATGATTATATTACATATCATCATATTCCTAGACGCATGAATACATTGACAGATGCATTAGCTAATTATGTGTTGGATAGACATTTACAAAACATGTAAAAGATAAGGAAAACCATTTGTACAATAATAGACAAGAAAATGCGACATATATATATATATATATATATATATATATATATATAAGGATTTTGATACATCATAACCCAAAAAAATAATATGTGTGTCTATAATAACATTGGCGACTCGGAGGCCTTGTACATCCGTGGCACACAGGCCTAAAAAATATGTAGGTTCTGGACCTAGGAACTACTCAACATGGTGGTCATGGTAGCATGAGACAGCTCGTGCATCCCAACTCAGTAGTTGGTGGATTCGATCTGAGACTCCCACTGTCCACTGCTGGTACCGCTGGGGCATGTCTCCTACTCCGGGATACCATGAGTCAACCCCTCAAGTTTCTTTGTGATCTCCTCCTCGTTATTGCTTCCTTCCTAATAAGGGGCGACAACATCAATAGAATGGGGGACACGCTTGGTCATCAGGGACATCCTGGTTGGCCGCTCTGGTCCAACATTTTCATAAACAAGAGAAATGTTATAAGCATGCAAATACCAAAAACAATTAAAAAACATCAAAATAAAAAAATTTGATTATTTTACCTTCATCATTGAAGTACTGTCTATCTGGTAAGGGCATATCTAGATCTCCACGAAAATCAGTGACGTTGTACGGCCAGTTCTCCACGACTATCTTCTGTTGTCGTAGCCATGAGAAGAATGTCAGTCGGTATGACATATGCTGACCCCCATTGATCCTGGGCATCAAACAACTCCAACAGGCCATCTGCAGATCGCGTGGTGCAAGAAAATTGACCTCAGTCAACTGATACTGGAACAGTGGCACTCGTTCCAGGAAGAAGGTCATAAGTATTGATTTGAATCCAAATTGCTTCAGATTTACCGCCTTGGCCTTAGACAACTGGTGCTTGATGTTCATCTTCATGGCCTTTGCCCAGTTGAAGATTGTAGGAGCTGTGCACTCAATAGCGTAAAGGAACTTTGACTTTTTAGTCTCATGTTCCACCTCGGACCCCGCCACTATGTTGATAGTCAACGAAATCACACTCAGTGTCAAATTCTGTACGCTAGAAATGTCTATCTTCCCACTCTTGGATTTCAGGGCCTCAGGACAGTGTTCGGCAAGCAGGGAAGATATGCTTGCCCCGATTGGACGTGACGCATACAAGTTCACTGCCTCACCTCTGTGAGACAGTGTAGTGAAGAAGTAGATATCTGAAGTTGTCAACTCCAGCTCCTAGTCCCCAATGACAAAAATCTCACGATTAATGTCCCAAAGGCTTATCAAGTATCGAAGCAACTAGGGTTGGGCCCACATCCCTGGTGTAAGGAAAAATTTGAGGAGCCTGCAAGCCCTCAAAGCCTCCAGGCAATTTGGATCATTTAATTCCTGGGTGTCAACATCTGCGTGTTCTCTTTCCTTCCAATCCACCATTTTTAGTAATTTCTCTCCTGCAAAAGCAATTAATTTGAGTCAATTATCAATTTTGGGACATAAAATTCAAGTTTTAATGATTAGTTCTTAAGAAAAAATGGTTTTTCCCTATCCACAGTGTCGGCGCTCCTGTTTTAGAAACAGTTGCACTGGTTGTCATGGATGGTTATGCAAATCACCCTTGCTCGACACGATCTCCTGCCCAGAAATTGCGCCGACTGAGGACGAAATTTTTTCTCAAAAACCTCCCTAAAAATTGAAAAAAATGGCTAAAACAAAAAACAAATGGCATGAAAATGGAGCTCAGGGCTTCGGTTGTTACCTAAAACTGACGGCCCGTCGATTTATCTGCCGCAATCTGCTCCGAAAAAACTAGGGCAAAAGTGGGTAAAAAGTCTTCACTGCAAAGGTAAAATGGTAAATGGTAAAAATATATTTACTTTTTCCCTTTTTTATTCATTTTTTCATGAAAATATTAGGTTTCTTAAATATTTTTGACCTATTTTACCTCAAGGACTCGATAATACACTTTGCCTTACTTGTGCAACGACAGGTGATGGATGTTTGACGACGACGATGAGTCACATTTCAGCTCTTTTCTTGACTTGTTAAACTCATGAAAATATTACCAAGTATTTTTCCCTTTTTGACTCATTAAGAGAAAAAATGGGGGATCCACTTTCAGCCCTTTTATGACCCTTTGAAAGTGAAATGATGGCCGAGCCCTTGTCTTTTCGAACTCTTTAATGGATGTGAAACGTCATGTGCCCAGTATAAGTTTACCCCTTTTTTGGGCTGGGATGAACTGTTTACGAAAAAGGTACTCCTTGACTGAAATGGTCAAGCAGTTCTCTCGAGTATTGTTTTCTACCTTTTGGGCTTGAGAGACACAAATGTAAGAAAAGGGACCAAGTGGAGTTTTCTTTTACGTGTCTTTTTCAAACTCTCTAAACATGAAAAAGATACCGAGTTACACCTTTGTCAGATTCGTTAAACTATTAAACGACATCAAATTCGTTGCCATGACGAACACGAGCTTCTCCTTCCTAGGGCTTGTTAAAATTACTAGGTCAGATTCATCCAAAGGATGAACTTACAGTGCAAGCATATGCTATCCCCTTTAAGCTTGCAATTAAAAAATAATTGGGGTACTGGCCAGAAATGGTGGGGGAAAAATTTGGAAATATATCAGTCATGTCGGAAGCTCACTCTTGAACATGACACTCGTTGCTTTGTGTCAGGTTGGGACATCCTCCTTTGTATAATTGACCTTCCCAAGTTTGGTCTGTTCATTTTTTCTTTGCATTTGATCTCTGCCACATCATTATGACCACCAATCCCATGGATCCAAAAACTACCAAACTTCTAGTTGTGTCGTTGATATGTTCAAGAGTTGTCCTTCTGCAGTTACACTTACCTCTAATTCTTTTTATCATCCAAAACCATTTTGCATCCTCTCATCTCACGCCAATGATGTGGGATTCATTATGGCCCTCCTTCGACACGGTCGCTTTCCATTGACTTCAACTCATTATCTAGGAAGTTGACCGAGAGACTCCCTTCAAGTACCTTAGATCTTGCATTCCTTAATGGCAAGTTCTTCGCACTTGATAACAAGTTCACATCACTGTCTTTTAATGGAGTGATTTCATGGATTTCACCTCAGTTCCTGTATTCACATTCTGTGAATTGCGATGATAGTACCTTGAGGGCCATTGTCATTATTGGTGGTTTCTCTTGCGCTTGTTAACAATTTACATCATTGATTGGTAATCAACCGACTTTCTAGCATGTTCGATGTCAACACATCTATTCACATGCTAGAATCTGTACTTTGATCGGGTTGTGTTGGAGCACAAGACCCTAGACTTAGATCACACAAGTCCAGGTTTCAAAGTGGTGTGACATGGCTTATCATGATATGCATGTCTCTTTCAGTTGGTTGGTTGCGACCAGACCATGACTTATCATATGCGATCCTTCCCATTATTGGATGGTTGTGACCATACCTTGGTTTCGTTATGATATTTTTTGACAAATGGTTGTGCCCATACCTAGATCCATTTTCATGATCATTCTCTAGATGGCTGCATCCATGCCATGATTCATGTATCATGTGACAGAGATTTCGGATTATGTATATGTATCTGTACTTTCTTGTAGGTTTTCTGATGATAGGCCGGTTCCCTGCAGTGATTTATAAAGCATTTCATCCCTCAATCTGACTCAACCTTCATGCTTTAGGGGGCATTTGTTGCACAACATTTTGTCACTTTCCCTATACTCCCCGTTCCTTGATCCTAGAGGGAACTCTACATTGAACCCCACATGCTTTTCCTTCATGGAGAAACTCCCATTATGTCCCTCTTCATGAGTAGATCATTTCCCTTTTGCACCATTTCCCCTGAAACTTCTGTTTTTCCTAGTTTACAAGGCCGATGCTAATGACCTTTGTCTCCCCCGCACTGATGTGTAGATATTAGCACTATTCCCTAGGCTGACCAATGTGACTGAGCTGTGTTCCAGTCATGTTGGTCTTGTTATGGATTTTTTTTTTAAATTAGAGCCAAAGTTTGGTAAATGGTTTGGCTGGATGGGGTCGAGGATGACAGTTTGGGCTCCTTCCCCTATAATGATGGAACTACCTCAAGGGATAAGTCCTTCTTCCATCAGAAGTGGATCCATCTCCCATCCATATTTCCTATATGAACCCCCCTTCTTCCCAAGCATAAACTAGTGTTATAGTTAGAGTGGTTGCTGAGTGTGAGTATACTATTTTGATTAGACAAGCAAGCTATTACTAGTTGTAGCCATCTAGTTGTGTGAGGGAGAAGTGTGTTTGATTTGGAGTGAAGAATAAAGGGAAGAGCCTTTAAACTATTTTTGTTTGAAACCATCATGGAGTGCTAGCAGAAGTGTGTGGGAACCCGGTCTTGTCAGAGGAAGACTACGACGTCAGGACAAATGGTTGTAATCTCTCTTTGATATTAATATATGCAACTATCGATTGATTTCCTACATGTTTTGTAATATTACATATTCGTGTCTTAATGCTTATTGACTCATTAAGTAGGTTGAATTGCAATTCTTCTATTATTATGTTTGTGTACTGTTGTTGTTTACTTGTTTTAGGAGCTTGAAGAAGGAAGTGAGATATTGCTGGAGCGAGCAAGCGAGGACATCATCAAGCAGGATCAGCGACCAAGAGGTAGGCCCTCTTGATTGATTCTAACCTAAGGAAATCTTCCATAGAATGTATCTGTTGTGGCTAGACCCATTATCGGGCTAGAAGAATTCGTTCGTGTCCACACTTATAATTTTACTTCACCATAAGTCTCATATCCTAAGTGTCACAATTTGTGTCATTAATGTCACAAGTGTTACAAAGTGACAAAAGCTATGAAAAACAATGTATTCACCATGAAACATATTCAGAAGCATCCCTAAAGGAATAAGAAGACTTTCCTTCAAGAAATTATGAAGAGCTTATCCCAAACGTTGTTTTGCAAGCCCAAAAATACTTTTAGCAAACATACCCAGGTTGGTAACCTTTTGTCTAACTAGTGACTAGCACTGGCAGCATGCCTTTTGATAGGAAAATCTACGTTGGTCCTCTTTGGGCAGTTTTTCCTAAAATGGAGAAGAATATTCTCCTACTAGAAGTTTCAAGAATGACAAGTTGGTTGCAGTTGAATGAGGATTAGATCATGACCTCCCTTTCCTAATTCTTGATCCTACTTTCATGGATCTTCCACTTCAAATGTGGAACCTCTTCGTCCTTTTATGTATCCTCAACTCCCTCTCCTTCCCTATAAATCAAATCCTACCATCTACTTTTGGCTAGATGTTGGTTGGTTATTTCTCGGTTTCCTTCCTATGCAGAAAATATGCCTAAATGCTGTGCATTTTTCTAAGGAGAAAGGAGTGCTTGAAGGTTGAGGCTAGGACTTGGAAACTCACCTAAAGGAGGCTTCCAACATCAAGGCTTAAGTGGTTGTAATGCTCCCTTTACCATCTATTAATAATACATTATGTGTTTTCTTTCCATAAATGTATCAATCATTGCTCATTTAGTATAATACTCCTTGATCTGTAATATATTTTATATTGGAATGGTTTTTTCTATGTATGTGTTTGTTGTCTCTACATGATTTCCCTTGCAGGTATTCATTCCCATCGGGGAAGAGGAGATTGAGATTGGAAGCGAAAGACTCAAGGATGACACCAATGATACCACTTTTTGGAATCATGATTGTCATTACACCAAAATCAATAGGTATTAGTAAACGGATGCATCACCAGAGTTAATGGATCCACAAGAAGTGGTTAATCCTTGTCATGAGAACATGGGGAGTGCTAGATTATCCAATGCCCAACAATCTCCCCCAGCGTGCCTCGGTTGTGATTCAAACTCGAGACCTTTGGCTCTGATACCATGTAGGAATTTACAGGGTAAGTTCCTTAGATAGAACACCAAAGGACATCGCTCACAAATAGATCACAGATCAGTAAACTAGTATTCTTGATGTCGTTAAAACCTTCAAAGAGGGAAACATTCCATGGCCTGAGCCAACGCAACCACTTTAGGAGTTTTATTAATGTGAAATTTTGCAAATTTACGTAAGATTCTCTCATGAACGGTCCGTAGACAAATGAACCTCCATGCTCTTTAAATAGATATCATGGACCAATTGGGTGTTACACCACAGATCAAGTGTCAGTAATACAGAGGAGAGAATGAACCATCAGATCACTTCATGCTAGAACATATCGTGACCGGTGAATTGTAAGTTACAAAAATTACATACTAAAGAAGCACACTTTACCTAACTATACACTAGACCAAGTTATACTTAATTATTTCTTATGTGTTAGAATATCCTAACATGGATTTTAGTGTCAAAGTGAGGTAGGTTATTTATCCTCCTTTGCATTTTATGGTATAATCTAGGAAAGTTTACACATATTTGTCTATTTTGTTGTTAGATCCTCTAATAGGACTAGAGGGATCGTTTATGTTCGAAGAAAGGATTGCATGCACAACAAAATGGTGACTCCGTTGGGGAGATTATAACCCTTCATACCTCCTTTTTATGTTTGGTCTTTTTTATTAGTTTGATCAATCTCCTCGTGATCTACGATTTAGGGTCATTTTGGGTCTTCATTATGAGTAGTACATTCTTTAGAGTGTCAAGTCTAGATCTCTCTTTGGATTTCTTCTCATTTTCCTAAGTCTTTCTTGCTTGTTGTGCTTTTTGTCAGAAACAATTGTGCTGCCAGCGATGATTTTGCTCATTACAGTCGCGTTAAAGACCTTGCTAGTCTGTCAACACATGTTTTGACCATAAAAGTAGCACTGATCCACATTATCAGCGTGGATTTTGACCATAAAAGTAGCATTGATCCAGAAAATGAGAATGTTTAGAATTTCTACTAGAAATGTCTAGTGTGTCTTGATCTTTGAAGTGTCCTCCTCTGTGTGCATAGAACTTTCCATTATTTTTGTTGATTTCTTATTGTTTTGTAAATACATATGCACTAATTTAATAACTTAAAATAAATATAGATTTACTAAATAACATAAAATATATTTCTTAAAATAAGAAAGAGAATGACTTAAAATAACCACAAATTGTGCCATTTGCTGAAATGTTCTCTTATTTAGCATTGTTATACATAGAACCCATAGTATCCCTTTATTATGGAAAACCTTTTTCTTATAAAATAAGTTAACATAACATGCTCTATATTGAGGGAAAAAAATCATGAATTTGGTTCACATTTTATTTTTCATAACCAAATGGATTAACAAAAGACATTGTGAACCCTCAGTTGTCATTTTTACAACCTATGATCAATGTGTGTAGACAATATTTTTCATTGGAGTGTTTTCACGTTTCATGTACTTCAAAATCATTATTTCAAGTATTCATTGTATACAAGCAATTGTCACTATGTTTCTTGCTTCTTTCTTCTTCTTTTCCTATTTTTTTCACTATTTTGTCCTTTTTACAAGTTACTTCATGGTTTTATATGTTAGAATTTCAGGCGGCATTCTCTTTTGCAAAATCCAATTTCATATATGAGTGTGGTAATTGTTTTTTTCATGGCTTGTGCAAATCTACCTTTATCTCAAATTTATTTAACCTAGACCCTTCTTTTCAATTTTGAAATATAAACATTAATATCATCAATCTCTAGTAATTTAATTATAGAAATTCAAAAATGGGAAAAATGTTGGGAAAAAAGAGTAGTGGATCATCTTTAAATTTCCAAATATAATCCTCCAAATTTGGTTGTTAGATTAGCATGAAAGGCTTGGCTCCTATTGAACATCAAAATGAGAAACATTTTGTCTACTTCTATCAATCAGAGCATGGAATCATCCAACATCAATGCAAACAAGGCCATAGATTCAATAGGGTTTATAGGATATTGAGCACGAGAATAATTTCAACTTTAGATTCAATTTATACTCAAATTGATAAATTTAATCTATTATCAATGTGTCTACTGATTTTCTCAGTGGAATATCCTTGATCTTTTTATAGTGAAATTTGTGGACAACATTTTGGAGAGAACCTTGTGATTTTGAGATACAAGTAGCTTTTTATTTCTCCATGATCTTTTTTTATTTTTTTTTATTTTTCACATGTTTCTACCTCGGACATCATGTTTATGAGATTAGTTAGATAAAGTAGTAGATAATTGGCATTGTTTCTTTTTATCTCATTGTCATGGTCTTCCCCGCATTCCCTTACTATTATATTTCTCAAACAACATAAATTTGTGTTCAAGGACCTTGTAAAGGAAAAAGCCTAAGAGTGGGGGGTTCATATCTTATAGTAGACCTATTTATTAAGCAGAATGAACACTTGTTAAAGGGTGTTATGGCATGGTTTTGATCAACAAGACAACACGATGCTAGAGGGTACATACTAAATTGAGAACATTGTAAATTTTTTAAAAATTAATAGTATTGTTACTTAGATGTATGTTTTTGCACATGTTCAAAATGAGAACAGTTGTTTTCATAAGCTTCATTGTCATATGTTTGTTTTCTCTACAAGAAACCTCCCTTCTAGAATTTCTCATGGGGGCCTTATGGCTCAAATCAACTATGATGATTGCCTCTTTCTGGCTAGTAGTTAGAAGTAAGCTACCTTCCACCACTCTTGAAACACAACACTTTAAGATTTATATGGCTATGTTTTGAATGGTTTTTTATTTGATTTTGGAAGACCTCATACAAATACACACAACATATATTTCATGAAGTTGGTATATGGAAAAAATGAACTTCTAAAAGAATGAATATAGCAACTTAGAATAACATTAAAATAATAAAAAAGAATTATATGTTTACTATTAGCCCTTGGGGAAGCTCAATTAGTGATGGTTGTGTAAGTAAACTATTATATTTGAGGTTTAAATCCCCCCAATTAATCCATGTGTTACACGTTTATTTGGGCACATCACTCCCAACATTCAGATCAGCAATATTAGGGCTCATCAAACCCTAATTCAGTTGCTACATGCCCTAGACAAGTCATCACATTGAATGACTTCATTCTTGAGAGTTTCTTGGCCTGAAGCTTTCCTGAAATGACTCCTTGAGGGACCAGCGCAACCTTGGTCAGGGTAACTGCACTGCAGATCACTTAGGCCCATTCTAGCCTACTTTATAGAGCAACTAGGCCCACTTTGACTTGCGCTGGGTGAGATTGAGAAAAATCTTCATAGGGTTCTGGGAATATTCCTATATTCTCTAGAATGTTATCACTCCAAAATTTCTTCAAAGTTGTTAGAAAAAGAAATGATAGAGGTAACCACAAACCAACTTTGGAGATTAGGATCTAGCCTTCCTAATCTCAGAGAGGGCTCTCTCTTTTTTATTTAACTTTGTTTAGTTATTTGATTTTAGGCTATTTATGATTGTGCTCTAGTTTTGATTTAGATTTGGTGGTGGGATCACTTAGATGAAAAGAGTGATGTTTTTACCATTGGGCTATGGGGACAAGTGTCTAGCAAACAAGACTGGATCAAGTTCTAAAAATAGTGTCTATAGGGAAAGATAGTAGAGTTACTTCAGATCTCAAGGCTGGATGGTGAAGTGGTTTTCGATCGGATCCAAAGAGCAATTAATTGTTCCTTAGGACGGATTATGAAGAAAGTTAAAGAGGTCAATTGGGATGGGAGGGAAATTAAGGATTCTTAGATTCGGATATAAGAAGAAAACGTGTAAATGATTAACTGTGGAAAACAGAGTGTACTTAAACAAATTCTGAGATAAATTTCCAGTTAATTCATTCAACTTGAGATAATGTTTAAGTTTGTGAAAAAACATAAAATAATAACAAATTGACGAAGAAAATAATTCACTGTAATAGCTCTACACATGAATCCTGTAATGCAATTTCTTTATTACTTGCTCCAGTCTGTTGACTTGAAAATTGATACAATAACCCTCAGGTTTATGCTCGAAATAAATTTACAAATGTATAGCAATCCACCCTCAATACTTCGAATTGTGAAGTATTTATACAAAAATAAATTACAAAATATCCCAAATTGTCTTGGGAATTAATCTAGGGGAAATAAATATCTTCACGCAAGAAGATAGAGGCAGTTATTGAATTGTTGTTTTTTGTCCCTGTTATTTAGGCTATGTTGTCTTTAATCTTTGATATTTTTCCCTTTAATCTCTACTTTTCTATTTGGTCTTCATGTTGGATTTTCTATTTACTTTTGGTCTTTCAACTGATACATTTTCATCTGATAGACTTTGACCTAGCTGACCTGTCAATATCCTTTTACTGTGCCCCTTTACTTTTACTGTACATTTTCACCTTTTGACTTTTTACAATAAGTCATTTAATTTCTCCCATGTTTTGGAATCTAGTAATTGGATATTGATCATTTTCCTAAAAATCTCATCTGCCTTTGTATACTTGGAAAAAGTAGGCTTATTGACAAAAAGGTGTTTTACCTCATGCTAGAGGTAAAACAAATTCTCAAAAGTTTGATATAATACTTTGCTAGTAGGTATGCCCTTCATGGATGAAGTATTCAACTGATCTCTGGATACTTCTCAGATTTTTCTATTATATTTCTCCTGTGTCATAAGCTTATCATTTATTACCAAGGGATTTGGTAAACCTTTTTGCCTCAAAATTTCAAATTTAACCATGAATCTGTCAATGGCTAGTTGCATGGTTTGGCGCGTATCCTCTAGGTTCAACATCAAAGTCCTCTTGGTGAGGACCCTTTTAACTTCCAAAATTGTACCTATTCTGTCAGGTATCTCTAATTCCTGCAACTCATACTTGTTCTTGGAGTTGAGGAAGTGAATGATCCTTGTAGCTTCCTCTGGCATGTCTCCAAGTTATACTTTGACTCTTTGTATGGCTTCTATAGCCTGCTTTATTAAATCAATCTATTCAAAAATAACTTGGATATATGGCCAAATATCATTGATAGAGTTAATGATATTGGCCCACAATTGTTCCTTAGCCTGACCTAGGGGTTAATTCAATGTCTGTTCATTCTCCAGGATTTTTATTTGTTCATTCATCCTTGTAGACTTCTGCTATTCTTCTTTGTGCATGATTTGGGCAAGTTTGTAATCTGTTTCTAGGCTAGTCACCTTCTCCTTGAGTTTGTTTCATTTCGGTAATCTGAATGGACATTTTTTCCATTACTTTGACCAATTTGTTTGCTTCATCTCCTGTATACCCTATTGTTGTTGACCTTGTTGTTGATGTAGTTCGCATAGATGCTGGAAATGTTGTGGCCATTGGAGTTGTGGGAGCTAAGGATGTTGCCAAAGTGGAAGGTACTGCAGTGGTTATTGTTGGAATAACAGTGATAGGGGCATCCTCAAGACTATCTTGTTTTTGTTGAATCAAGCTATCCAACTCTTTTTCCATCTCCTTTAATTGATCATTTAGTTGTAGCACTAGGTCCTTCATCTCTTCATGATTGGTTTGACTCTCTAGGACTTATTTATTTTGTGGGTGTTCTAAATGAGGTAGCTTTAGTTACTGTTTCAGAGCTGATATATCCTCATTCTGATAGACTCTAGAGTGATGGTGAATAAGAGGTGCTGGTTAGGGGCAACAATAGCCCTTTGGCTAGGGATATAGCAGGCATGACGAAAATGTATGATGTCAGGGAATGGGTGAACGTCTAGGAATAAGTATTTGGGTAAATTGGATTCCCATAGATGGATGTCATTGGTATGATTCAGGAATCTATCCTTACTCCAGCAGTGGAGCTTCAGAAGGTAGGCTGGGGTAGCAGTATCTTTTATCTGGAAATCCTTGTTTGCTAGTGCCAAATGGTTGATGTCCAAGTGAGGGGTTGACACAAGTCTCACATCCAGAGAGGTCTAGGAAGCCATGACTGAGTTTATGGATTGGAATTAGGCTTGTATTGGTTGTAGAGGTAAGGTTTGGGAAACTCTGGTACAGTGAGAGGGTAATTGCAGTTTGAAAAAGAGGGGTTTTGGGTATATGGGAAAATTACTCTTCAATTAGGAAAACGTATTAATTAATTTCAATTAATTAATCTTTAAACTTGACTGTACATTTTCAAATTTAGAGGGTCATTATGGTTTTCCCAAAAATACCTAGAATTTGGTGGTATGGGCTACAAACTATTTCAATGGTGAGTGAAAAGGGTACGACTGCTTTAGCTGTGAACTAGATGGTTGAATTTGGTGTCTAGAGCTTCTTCGGGTGGTATATGGCAGTCAATTTCGGTCGCAGAGGCTCAGGGTATCGCAGAAAGGCTTGAGCAGCATTCACAATGCAAACTAGCAAAAATAGTTGAAATGGGCTTCTCCGGCCTTTTAACTGGCAACAATTACAATTTGGCACAGAATTTTACAAATGAACAATGTATGGTTTTTGGTATTTGCGGGGAGGTAGTTTTACGGGTCATCGTACCGCTTTTGGCAGGCAGGCAATATTTCCTTGAGAGCAAGCAATCTCACCTGGGGCTGCCACGTAGCAGAACAGTTCCTAGGAAAAACCGTGAATCTTGCGTGCTCTCGGGCTGGTAATGGTCGGATAGTGAATGAGCGCAATATGGATGCGCACTGTCAGATCTAGCGGTGGAAGATCAAACGGTTGTCGCATGGTCAATATGCATGGAGGGAAACAAAGTCAAGATTTGCGGGGCCCGGGGAGTTAATTACAATTAATTGTAATTAATTAATAACTAAGGTGGGAATTTAAATTATAATCAGCATGTCTAATGGAGTGGGACTAGGGGTTAATGTGGTGGGGTTAGTTTAACTGCACCAAGGGTTGGTGGGTTAAAAGGTTTTTGTCGAGGAAATATGAATCGGGGAATTAGTTTAAATAATGTGGGGGAGATAAAAACTTAGGATAAGGGCTTTTTATGGGTTTTGAAGGGAAAATAAGTAAATTAATAAGGGGGGAGGTGATTTTTGCAATAGGGAATGGATTTCACACTAGGGAAAAGGGGTTTTTGGGTAGGGGGGTGAGTTTTGGAAGGTGATTTACTAGGGAAATGTGTGAAACCAAGGGATAAGGGTCAAAATGGTATTTAATAAGAAATGAGGGGATAATGGGGAAATTAGCAAGTAAGTATGTCGGGTGAAATGAAATGAGGGGAAGTTAATCAAAGAAGATTGTGAACATCTTTTCACTCTCATAAATGCTCCTACACATTGAAACATAGGATTAAGCATGATATATGTGCTTTTGATTTATCAACCTTGTACATCTGCAACCTTTCTTCTACCTACCCTCTATTTGTCCTAACAATTTTCTTCACTTTGTTGGGTGCATTTAAGCTAGCAAACCCTTTCTTTCCTTTCCTTTTGACAAGAAAAATATGTAATTCTAACCTTATGACTTCCAATGGCTTAGATTAAGCTGATGAGCACATTTTTATTTCTTTACCTAACTACTAATCTGCCAAGGTTAAACAGTTTGGCTAAACCTTTATTCTCTATCTATAAACATGAAATTTAAAGCATGAATTAGTCAAAATTAAGTTATTTGACTATCATGGGTTGTGGCATTTATGACAAGCTGCACACAACCATTATTTTGCATAGTAAAGTAACAAGTAGTGGCACTTGAATTTGCACACTTTCATGATCTGTTTTATTTTTTTGTTTTTGTCCTTTGATTATTCTTTTAGGACATACCCTATTTATATATTTTTTTTAATTTTAATACAGAAAACATTTTGCAAAAAGAAAAAGTATGTACAATATTACAAGACTAACCATAGCCAATTCAAAATTATGAATCCTATTATTATAGGACCCTAACAGTGGCTCCACATGGGGATGTCATTTTCCGGTGAAATGTTAAGAACTTCAATATTAGTAGCCTCTGAAAATGTGGTTGAAGTTACCTTGTAAACTATTCTTCTGTGATTCTGCTTTATTCATACTTATGATGTTGAACCCTTCAAAGCTCAGGGCCTTCTCTCCAGGGTTCAACTTCTAAGGATTACCATCCAATCCAGTCTAAACTCTGCACTGTTATATACAATGAGTAAAGTAAAGTGAACTATTGTTAATCTATGCAAAAGTAATGCTTCAACATTCTACCATTGACAAGTCCTCCTGGTAGATCTGATCCATCTATCTCTCTCAAGAAAAAGGCATTATTACCTCTGTATCCATCAATGACATAAGGAACTTGCCACAGAAAGTCAAATTTTCCATGTTTGCCCTTGTCTTCTCTTCTAGAATCCCATCTAAGTACTTTGTCACCTATGTAAAAATCATCAGCTTTAGTCTTTTTATCAAAAATCTTTTTGATTCTATCCTAGATTACTTGTGATTTGACATAGACTTCTTCTCTCATCTGCTGCAAGTGTATTATTTGATTTATCCTCCTCTGGATATCATTTGGTCCTACCTGCAACTCCTCGATGATATTCATCACTAGCACTCCCAAAGAGGATGGAAAAATAGTATCCATCCCATATACTAACTGATAGGGAGATGTACCAATGGACTTTTTAGTAGTTAGTCTGTCTGCCCATAAGGCATTGACCAACTTTTTGTTCCATGTCTTGTAGTTGTCTTCTAGTAATTTCTTAATGATATTGACAAGGCTTTTGTTAGAGGATTCTGCAAGTCCATTACCTTGAGGGTAATAGGTAGTGGAGTGACCAAGGGTGATGTAGTATATGTTACAAAAGTCTACCATGTTCTTGTATTTAAAAGCAGCTACATTATCAGTAATGAGCTTTTGGGGGCATCCAAATCTTGACAGGATATTATTTTCAAGGAAGGAGATAATGATAGAATCTGTAGCTTGTCTAGAAGGGATGGCTTCTATCCATTTGGTAAAGTAATCAGTGGCTATCAAAATCCATTTATGTTGGGCTGAGGAGGCTGGGTGAATTTATCAAATGAAGTCTAAACCCCATTGTTGAAATGGCACTTCTGTGGAGATGGATTTGAGAGGTAAAGGTAAAAGATTTCTTTTTCCCTCAAATATCTGTCATTTATGACAAGAGTTCACATGTTTCCTAACATCTGCAAAAGGAGTGGGCCAGTAAAAACCAGCCCTCAGAATTTTTTCAGCACTAATCTTCCAATACAAGTGTCCTCCATAATCTCCTGCATGAAATTCTTGCATAATTTTATCAGCTTCATCTTTTAATAAACAATTTAAAATAATACCACCATTGATTTTCCAAAATAAAGCATTATATATGATACAATAATTCAATGATTTCGTTTTCAAAAATATAGCTTTAGTTCTATATAAACCAGGAGAAGCTTATAATTTTAGTAAGACAAATATGATATCTACATATCAAGGTGAATTTGTAAAAGGTTCACTGATCTGTGGAGTCGCCATCTCTTCCTGATCATCAAGGGCACCAATGAAATTTATATCTAGGGCCTGACAGTTTGATTTAGCCATGAGTTTGGTTAAATCTTGGCCTTTGATAAGTTTAGTAGGCTTTATTTCTATGTCATATTCCAAAATAGTGGCAATCCATTTTCCTCTTTTCCATTTAGGCCCATTTTGTGTCAAAATGTCCTTTACTACTGAGTTTGGAACATAAGCAATGATGTGTGAATACAAGATTTATACTCTAAAATATTTAATAACTTTCACTAAAGCTAATGCCTATTTTTCCATTATGTTGTATCTTAGTGTTGCATCTCTTAAATATTTACTGAAAAATGCAATGGGCTGTTCATATCCTTGATCATTCTTTTGCAACAAGACCGCTGCAATAGTATGTTCTGAAGCAAAAGAAAAAATTATAAAATCTTTTTGAAAATCAGGACTTATAAGGACCGAGGTTTTGGTAAGGGCTTGTTTGATAGCCTCAAAAGATTGTTTTTCCTCCACTGTCCATTTAAGTGCTAAATATTTTCTTAGCATGTTATTTAGTTCTCTAATCAATTATGCTAAATTTGAAATGAATCTCCTAAGAAAATTTATTTTTCCTAGAAATGGTTGTAATTCTTTGATGTTTCTAGGATGGGTGATGGTCAAGATTGCCTCTATTCTAGCAGGATCTATTCTAATTCCATCTTTGGATATTATATGTCCCAACAGTTTTCCTTCTTCTAGACCAAAGACTGTCTTTTTGGGATTTAAGGAAATACCAAATTTCGTGCATTTAATGAAAACTCTTCTCAGGTGATCTAGGTGTTCATTATCAGATTTAGAAAAGACTGTGATGTCATCTTGGTAAGCCACTAGGAATTCATGGATCTTGTAGGCAAAAGCTATATCCACAGCTCTTTGAAATGTTTCTCCTGCATTCATTAATCCAAAAGGCATCTTCAAATACATGAAGGTGCCCCAAGGAGTAGTAAACATAGTTTTGGCTTGGTCCTCTGGTTGAACTAAGATTTGGTTATATCCATAAAATCCATCAAGCAATGAAATTATAGATGAGCCTACTACCCTCTGAAGGATATGGTCCATTTTTAGTAGAGGATAGTTGTCTTTTAATGAGACCTTGTTTAAATTTCTGAAATCAACGCAGAGTCTGATTTCTCTTGTCTTTTTCCTAGTAGTGACCAAGTTTGAGACCCAATCTGAATATCTAATGGGAGCTATAATTTGGGCATCATAAATTCTCTTTACTTCCTTCTCAATAGATGGCATAAGAACTGGATTAATTCTCCTAAGTTTCTGTTTAAAAGGTTTATGATATTCTTTGATAGGTATCTTGTGTTGAATTATGCTGGTGTAATAAGACTTTAAGTCTTCATAACTCCATGCAAATACATCTTGAAACTCTTTAAACATATTTATGTATTTAACCTTTTCATTTGGAAGTAAGGCTTTTGATAATGTAATGAGTTTAGGTTTTTCTTCAGTTCCTATGTTACATTCTTCTATATCTTCTCTCAAAGGCTCCATTTTTGGTTTCCTAACTACATTGTTGGAATCAAACAAATCTTCTAAGGGGACTAATCCCTTAGGCAAAAAATTATTTTTAAGATTTAGAATTTCAAGATCATCATTCATTATTTCTTCTATTTCTAAATTTTATAAGTTATCTACTTCTAATTTAGTGAAATTAGTGGGTTTAGCTATATCTAAAATATTTACACCTATGTCAGTATCCATGTTATTTTCTACTATACAATCTGTATCTATTTTACAATTCTGAAACACACCTTCAACATTCATGAAATCATAAATCTGAGAATCTTGTGATAAAATCTGCCAATATTTCAAATTGTCTGGTATAACAGGCCTATGTCTCACTTCTGCAGTGTACTGATGGTTGGGCTGAAAGGGAAATTTGCAGGTACTATCCAAAGTGGCTAGACCGTGCGCTTGTATATTCTATTTCCTAGGAAAGGTAGCAAAGTTTGTTTTCAGGAGGTCTTTGATCAAATCTAAGATAGTCTCTCTATATTGTCTAATTCTGGGATTGTTTACAGAGTATTCACCATTAATTTGTTTAATAATCAATTCTGAGTCTCCCATTATAGAAACTCTTTTGGCTCCAAGTTTTCTAATCGTTTGTAATCCTAAGATCAGAGCTTCATACTCTTCCATGTTATTTGTGCATTTAAAATTTAACCTAAATGCATGACCTTCAACATGATTATTCTCCATGTTGTGAATCCACACTCTTGCACCTACTCCTAGTCTATTCATAGATCCATCAAAATCCAAATGCCACAGTGATTCATGCAAAATGTTTTCACTGTTAGCTGTTTTATATTTCTATTCTACAGCTATGATTTGCCTGTTGTCATGTTCTGAATTGTACAAGATAAAAGAGTCCATATCAGAATGCATGGAGCATATAGGGAAGTTTTGAGGTTTTTCTGCACTACTCACTATGTATTTCATCAAGGTCTCTCTATATAGTTTCCTTTGTTGACCAAAAATAGATATGGTGGCATATGACATATCTAATTGCAAGGATCACTACAATTTTGCTCCCCATGAGCGAGATAATAGCATTCCATATTTGGGTGGGATGTCTGCAACTACTATGTCGATCACAATACTCTTTGCTGGGCATTGAACTAGAGTTACACATAAATCTTTAATCAAGCCAAGGCATTTAACTTGACTAGAGTCAAAAGAAAACAAGTCCTTATATGGTCTGTTGATATCTAAGTTTAGTCTCTCCATGATTGCTTTTGGCATCAAGTTATGGGATGCCACTGAGTCTTGCATAGCATTATGTAATATTTTGTCATGAATGTTCAAGCTAATGTAGAAAGGAGGGATTCCTCCTTGCTGATGAGTACCATTTACCTCAGGGCCAAACAATAACTCAGGTTGATCATCATTCAAATTGACAACATCTTCTCCTTCACCTATATTTAAAGTTTCTGTGATCTTGTTATCTATAAGATTCATTCTTTACTAGCTCGGTCAACGGAACTGATATTTTCAATTTTTCTATTTTAGTCTTAACGTTGAAAGGCAGTTGAGTTTTTCTTAATTGGATGATATCATCCTTAACAAATGTGGTCTGTGTGTTTTTATCTTGTTTTTTAGCACTTGGCATTTCAGTCTGTGTTTCAACAGTTTTGTTTTGATTACTCCTATTTGGAATGACTACAGTAACAATTTCAATTTGAGTTTCAGATGAAGTTATATCTACAATTTTCGGGGTAAAAGTCTCCTGAGTTCCCCTAGGGAGGATTTGCAGGATTTTGGTTACAGGAGCTTCTGTTATCTTTTTAGTTTGGGTTTGGATTGATCTTTTAGTGGGAACTTCATTGTTCGTTTTAATTCTTAGGCTCTACTATTTGTGAACCTCATATATGGCTGATTCATAGCCCTGTTTAAAGTTGAAGGATTCCCCATATTCTAATTGTAATTGTTGAAGAATGTACAATTCCTATTCTTCTTGAGTAAGAAAAACAACATCTTCTTTTGTTACTCCTAATAAGTTTATCTGGGTGTCATCCTCTCCTTCATGGCTTTGTGAACCCTCAGCATAGCTTTCCTGGAAGGGTAGCATAATTTGTTGATCTGGTATAACATTCTTTCCGGTGTTAGGATTCTTCCTGAAGTTGGGGTTTCTTATTGGGGGTGGCTTTTGATTCTCCCACTAAGTTTTTCTTTCCATGTTTTCTAATCTATCTATTATTCTCTCTACACTTTTTGCTAAACTATCTATTTTACCATCAGAAGTGGAAGTTTCCTCTTTAATGAGAACTCTCTTTTTATTTCTCATTCTAGCTTTCTTGGCTAATAGGTTGGCCTCTACAGTAATAGCATTACTTTGCATTTGTTCCAATGTTTTAGGGTTTCTTTCCCTTAATTGGTATGACATGTCAATGTCAAAACCATTAGGGAATTTGATTAATGCTAAGTCAGGTGGAGGGTTAATATTAGTAGGGATTACATTGTAGATGTTATTGAACCTAGTACAATAATCCTGAACTGACTCATTAGGAGCTCTTCTAATGTTATCATATTCAGAAAGTATTTGCAGAGGGTTTTTCTTTCTCTCCCATCTATCAATGAATAATCTATGAAAAGCAGCTAAATTTGCAATATGATTAGCTGGTAAAGCTTTGAACCATTGTTGAGTCCCAAAACTGCATCTTTCCTACACCTTTTTCTAGCTTCTTTCCATTCATCTGAACCTCCTAAATCATCAGTAACATTGCATAATAGTTTAAAAAAGGGCATTTAAAGTGGTTTCTTGACTATGTGTTTGTGTTGCTATTTGAACTAGATTTTTGTTTATAAGCTACGGAATCTTGTCACTTTCCACAGCCAACCCAAGTTTCCGCAGCTGTTTTGTCAAAGTCTATATTGCAGGTGTCTTCAGGTGACTCGAGCCACATGGGCAAGTTGCAACCTACGTGGACATGGACCGAGTCCTATTGGCTTAGTCGAATTCAATAGAAAAGGCCATAGTCAATGGTGGGCAAAACGGTGGTCAACTCAAGAGTCCTACGGTGATAAAAATCTGTTTTTCACCATGTCAAGCTTTGCGTGGTTGTTCCTAGATCTCGGGGGACAATTTAACACCTGTGGACTGCTCCATGAACTGGATCCAACAACCACCTTCAAAGATTGAATCCTCACGGTAGCCATAGTGCTAAATCTCCGGACGTGGTTGTTTACGTGTCTTGTATCAACACCAAATGTACGAAAACAGTTATATTATCCTTTGTTATAAATAATGCATTCTCATACGCATATTAGTTAGCTTTTTGAATGTAATTTGGACTGTAAAGGAACCCACTGTACCGTAACTTTATCACTGTGTTGTGACTGCATTTTAATACATGAAAAGTCTCTTTTTTTAGCTCAATTGGTGGTTGATCGTTGACTGTCCGAGGATTGTGCAGAGGGCCGCTACACAGGCTGAGGTCTTGTTTATTATTGTAAAGTTTCATGTTTTATTTCTTTATGTTCTTATGCCATAACCATTCACTTGTATATGTATCACAGTTCTTCTGGTGTTAACGCTTGATAGCTGTCCATACTTTTTCACATTTTTAACTGATCAGTGCTTTTGTTTTAGATCACAATAGGCAGCCCGAGAAGCACATAGTTTTCTAATGACTAATGACATGGAATCATTCTTGTCCTTCTGCTGATTTTCATTTCCTTTAGTTTTTAGTTCCAGCATTGTGTTATTTATTTCAGTTTTGCTCATTTACTTTTCTGCAAGTTAGTTATTGAATTGCTCATGACATTCTCAGTTACCTCCTAAAGCTAGAGCAAGTCGAATGGTGAGGGATTGAAGTATGAAGTGTGTAGTTTGATATTAGTTTATTTTTCTGCAAGTTAGTCATTGAATTGCTCATGACATTCTCAGTTACCTCCTAAAGCCAGAGCGAGTCGAATGGTGAGGGATTGAAGCATGAAGTGTGTAGTTTGATATTAGTTTATTTTTTTGGAAGTTAGTTATTGAATTGCTCATGACATTCTCAGTTACCTCCTAAAGCCAGACCGATTCGAATGGTGAGGGATTGAAGTATGAAGTGTGTAGTTTGATATTAGTTTTATTTCCTGCAAATTAGATATCAGATTGCTCAAGTTGTTTATGATTACCTCCTAAAGCCAGAGCGAGTCGAATGGTGAGGGGTTAGAATATGAGTTGATGTAATGTGATTTTAGTTTACTTTGCTTGCAATTCTTAGATTTCTTTGAGTTCAATTTTTCTTA
>APFE031207491.1:0-14823 GCA_000404065.3 Pinus taeda | reverse complement strand
CTACAGAACTACATGGAGAAATACAACAGGACATTCCCCCTATGAACTTGTTTATGGGAAAGAAGTCCTGCTCCCTATTGAGTTCCAAGTCAAAACCTTCAAGATGGCAGTTCAGTTGGGGATGGATCTATTGGAAGCCCAAAAGCATAGAATGGAGCAGTTGAATGAGCTAGATGAGATCAGACAAGAAGCAATCCTAAGAACTAATCTAGTTCAATGTTAGAGAGCTAAGTGGCATGACAAATACATCAAAGAGAAAAAGTTTCAAGAAGGAGACTCGACATTGCTATTTGATTCTAAGTTTAAAGACTTTAAAGGCAAATTTCAAACTCATTGGCTTGGGCCATATGAGATTGATAAAGTCTTTAGCAATGGAGCGGTAAGAATCAGGACCATTGATGAATCTCAAACTCCTCTTATTGTGAATGGCCACAAACTAAAGATTTATCATAAGCCACTCTCAAAAGAGGAATTTGTCAAAATGTTTCAAGATAATTCTGCAATAGGGCTTGTGAAGAAGAATCCTTCTTCTCCACCAGCCTAGCCTTTGTTCTTTTCTGTCAAATAAATAAATAAAAAATGAAAAAATAAAATAAATAAATTTGTATAAGCCTGAAAACCAATCATTGAT
The DNA here is from genome assembly GCA_000404065.3 of Pinus taeda. Classification (NCBI taxonomy): domain Eukaryota; kingdom Viridiplantae; phylum Streptophyta; class Pinopsida; order Pinales; family Pinaceae; genus Pinus; species Pinus taeda. Next base: position 14,192 of record APFE031207491.1, on the reverse strand, counting down.
TGGCAGCCTTATACCGAAAATGTAGGGTGAAAATCAGGAATTCCTGACACCCTATATTTTCCAAAAAAAAAAAATCTCTCTCATTTTTCATTTCATTCCACATCATCCTCATTCCACTCCATCTCATTTCCATTCCACATCATCCTCATTCCACTCCATCTCATTTCCATTCCACATCACTTCATTTCAACTCCATTTCATTCATTTCATTCCATTAATAAAAAAATTTCATGACTATTTTCCATCTAGTCAGTCATTATTTATACATCTCATTCAGTGATAAGCTTGTTGGGTTAGTTTCCGCAACTCAAATCAATTTCCGCAGCTACTCATTGATTCTGCAGCCAGTTGGGTTTCTGCAGCCACTACTCTGTTTTAAAAAAAAAAACAAATTTTTACAGTCAGATGTTGGTTTAGCAATCATGAAATCAAATGCAGGTATGAAGATATATTATGAAGAAATAAGGCATTCAAAAGCACCAACGAGGAGCAACTGATTGAAGACTAAGGAAAAATGACAAGAATTCCAAAGGTATGAACAAAACTTTATTTCAAATGGCATTCTAACACATTTTTTGCATAGTTATTAAATCACAAGCTCAACTATATGCAATGATTAAACGAAATCGCCTCTATAACCATTTCATTCCATGCCATTCCTCCATAAACCATGCATTCATTTTCCAATGGTCCTATGATTAAATTCCCGGATTTAACTCAAATTTGGAAATATTCCCACACTCCATTTGTCATTATGAATCGTGGTTGATTTGACTACGACTTCTCTTAGGCGCACAAAATCCGCAGCCGTTTTATAAAAGTGCTTGCGTCCATTCTACAGTCACCCAATTTTAAAAACTACCGGATGCACTTGCTCCCCCTACTGTTCTATTGACCTCACAGCTTCATTTCCACCGTGCTCACATAAGCCTTCACCCCATTTTGTTCTCTGTTCCGCTTCTTCCATGTACCTATTCTCTAATATCCGCTTACAGTTGCTAGTCTCCTTCATAAACCCTGACCATCTTTGTTAATTCAAACGAGTTTCAAAGAACAGAAGGAAGGATGGGACGGCTGTTGAGGGAAAAACCAAAGGGACCTAAGTTTATTGAAGGATATCCATAAGTGAAAGATATGTTGAAGAAGGCTAGGTGGTTACGTTTTATCTAGAAATTCAAAGGCTACCATAGGGAGGTTACAAAGGCCTTTGCAAGGTCTTTTAACGGACTAGAGGTGGAAATTGGACCTGAAATTCACACTAACTAAAGCGTCAATAGCAGCTGCCACAGAGCTTCCCCAGGGAGGTGAACGTTGGTTTAAGAACTAGGGAATTGGTGATGAAGCTTGGAGAGTGATCTTACGGGAACCAGGTCTGGACGTCACTGTTTCCAAAACGGGAATTCCTGTTCATGTTTTAAAAGAAGAATGGGCTAGCTTATTGTTAGTTATTCAAAAACTTATCACCTGTGAGGGAAGTTTTGGATCAATGTACATGTATCATGCACGTCTGTTGATGAATTTCCTAGACAACCAAGTCCTTAATTTGCCATATTTCTTACTAAACAGTTTGAAAAAGATGTCTGTAACTATTCAAAAGCATCTAGGGGACGTAGAACCACATTTGTATCACTGTGGTCTCATAAAAATCCTGATAGACAAACAATTAAAGGAGAAAAAGGATACTTGGGAGCAATTTTTACTTAGAAATTTCTTTGAAGAACCCCAAGAAACCCCTGAAGGTAGTACATCAAAAAGAAGTAGAAGAAAGATAACAGATGATAAAACTCAAAGCCCTCCTACTAACACAGTTGAAAGAAAAGAAAGATTGTCCAAAAAGGGGAAGGAAACGACTCCTACTAACACAGTTGAGAAAACTAGTAGGGAAGAAAGACTATCTAAAAGGGAGAAGGAAAAGACTCCTACTAAAACAATTGAGAAAACTAGTAGGGAAGAAAGACTGTCTAAAAGGAGGAAGGAAGAGACTGAGGGTAAAAAGCCAACAAAATAAAAAAAGAAAAGAAGCATTGAGGTTGTGCATCAAACCCCTTCCTCAGAAGAAGACCATCAAGTATTGTCTGAGAGATTGGTTCACCTTCAGAAACAGTCAGCTATGGCCAAAAAGAAAGGGAAAGGAAAACAAAAGGAAAAAGACAGTAGTCTGCAATATGTAAGAAGAAGCAACAGGCTTAAAGGAAAATGGAGAAAAACACAAACAAAAGGACCCCATTTTGTTGATTTGGGAGAAGGAACACATGAACAAACCCCAGCTGGCAGTAGTCCACCTCATTCTCAGCCAAGTATTGAAACTAGTCCTCAAGGTGATGACATGAGTCCTTTTCGGCCATGATTTGAAGTCAATTCTCCTGCACAGCATTTTGGGGATAGCCCCAGGAAAACGACACCCGAAATAGATCCAAAGTAGCAATAGGTGTATGATTACATAGAATCCTTGGAAAGAACAGCCACGGGTCCCAGCACTTCATCCACTCAACCTCACATAGCACAAGAAGCCCTAGTCCAATAATTGAAGCAAGAAATATTTGAGTTGGAGGTTTTAAATCGACATATTAAAAATGAAAATGAAGCACTCAAAGAACAGAGAAGAGTGGACAAGATCATCCATGACAACACTATGCTACACCTGGGACTATGGCACAAAAAGAATATAAAATTGAAGAAGAAATGCAAAAGATAAGTAAAGCACTGGTTAATCTTAAATTTAGATGCATGATGAAGAAGCCCAAGATGTTAGCAGCACCAAGAAAGAGAGGAAGAGGGTTGGATGTACTGGCAAAAGCTTCAGAACATATGGTTTGAAGGGGAGGTAGTCCAAATTTTGGTTGCATGAGGACATGCAACACCTTCACAGTGGGGGTATGTTGAGTCCCAAAACTGCATCTTTCCTACACCTTTTTCTAGCTTCTCTCCATTCATTTGAACCTCCTAAATCATCAGTATCATTGCATAATAGTTTAAAAAAGGGCATTTAAAGTGGTTTCTTGACTATGTGTTTGTGTTGCTATTTGAACTAGATTTTTGTTTATAAGCTGTGGAATCTTGTCACTTTCCGCAGCCAGCCCAAGTTTCCGCAACTGTTTTGTCAAAGTATATATTGCAAGTGTCTTCAGGTGAATCGAGCCACATGGGCAAGTTGCAACCTACGTGGACATGGACCAAGTCCTATTGGCTCAGTCGAATTCAGCAGAAAAGGCCATAGTCAACGGTGGGAAAAACGGTGGTCAACTTAAGAGTCCTACGGTGATAAAACTCTGTTTTTCACCACGTGAAGCTTTGCGTGGTTGTTCCTAGATCTCAGGGGACAATTTAACACCTGTGGATTGCTCCATGAACCGGATCCAACAACCACCTTCCAAATATTGAATCCTCACGGCAGCCATAGTGCTAAATCTCGGGATGTGGTTGTTTACATGTCTTGTATCAGCACCAAATGTAGGAAAACTATTATATTATCCTCTGTTATAAATAATGCGTTCTCATATGCATATTAGTTAGCTTTTTGAATGTAATTTTGATTGTAAAGGAACCCACTGTGTCGTAACCTTATCACTGTGTTGTGACTGCATCTTAATACATGAGAAGTCTCTGTTTTTTAGCTCAATTGGTGGTTGATCGTTGACTGTCTGAGGATTGTGCAGAGGGCCCCTACACAGGCTGAGGTCTTGTTTATTATTGTAAAGTTTCATGTTTCATTTCTTTATGTTCTTATGCCATAACCATTCACTTGTATATGTATCAAAGTTCTTATGGTGTTAACGCTTGATAGTTGTCCATAGTTTTTCACATTTTTAACTGATCAGTGCTTTTTTTTCAGATCACAATAGGCAGCCCAGGCAGCACATAGTTTTCTAATGACTAATGACATGGGATCATTCTTGTCCTTCTGCTGATTTTCATTTCCTCTAGTTTTTAGTTCCAGCATTGTGTTCTTTATTTCAGTTTTGCTCCGCAAGTTAGTTATTGAATTGCTCATGACATTCTTAGTTACCTCCTAAAGCCAGAGCGAGTCGAATGGTGAGGGATTGAAGTATGAAGTATGTAGTTTGATATTAGTTTATTTTTCTGCAAGTTAGTTATTAAATTGCTCATGACATTCTCAGTTACCTCCCAAAGCCAGAGCGAGTCGGATGGTGAGGGATTGAAGTATGAAGTGTGTAGTTTGATATTAGTTTATTTTTCTACAAGTTAGTTATTGAATTGCTCATAACATTCTTAGTTACCTCCTAAAGCCAGAGCGAGTCGAATGGTGAGGGATTGAAGTATGAAGTGTGTAGTTTGACATTAGTTTTATTTTCTGCAAATTAGATATCAAATTGCTCAAGTTGTTTATGATTACCTCCTAAAGCCAGAGCGAGTCGAATGGTGAGGGGTCAGAATATGAGTTGATGTAATGTGATTTTAGTTTAATTTGCTTGCAATTCTTAGATTTCTTTGAGTTCATCTTTTCTTATATTTTCATGGCAATAAGGATAATGGGTTTCATGGTCACTAGTTCACCATTGTTTAAATATAATAGTGGCACATTTTCACTCTCTTTTCAAGAATTAGTTTCATCATTGCATGTTTTTAGAAAGTTTGAAGTTTTGGAAATCATTTTAAAATACATCATTACCTTGAACATTTAGATCATACTTGTCTTTTCGAATTTCCATCTCACATTAGAGAATTAACAGAAATAAACCCAAAACAAAACAAAAACTAAAAAATGACAAAAAAATAAGAAATAGGTTATCTTGCAGATATAGTGTGCCACACTTCAACAGTTTACGACTCCTGGATTGACAATTAATACAGCAATTTAGGACACTCTGAATTAACCAAACAACCATTTCTTAACATCCCTAGTTAATGTTTGGGCAAACAACCTCATTTGGACATCAGATTCATCTACCTCATGCAATTCAAAATAGTCAGTCATTTTGTTCACGTGTTGTTGGGCAGTATACTGACCAGTAGCATCAAACAAAATGATTTTGCTTTGGTAATATTGGGGCATGGCATGGAGCTAAGATGGTAAAACCAAAGGTGCATATCGGTCTGCCATGGCTGAGATTCTAGTTTGACTAGGGGGTAAAGTAGTGGTGCTTGAGGAAGGGCTTAAAATGGATGGAGATGAACTAGATGAGGATGTGGAGTTTGTTGGATAGGAAGCTAATGAATGACTGGTTTAGGGGAATGGACTGTGGTGGATATAATGCATGGGGTGGTAGTAAATGAAAGTGTATTTATAGTATTTGAAGATTGTGCAGAAATTTAAGAGGCAGCAACATTAAGGGAAGCTAGTTCAACTGATTGTTGAAGGTAAGCATCATTTATATGGCTTATCAATGTGGAGGTTAAAGCTTCTAAATTTGGATGTATAGGCACCTTTTTTTATTCAATGAGTTGAATAAAATTAGGGTCTAATACAGTTTCATGAATTGCATTCTTTCATTTAGTTCTAAACAATGAGAGATCAAATGATAAATCAAATGAAATTTCCTCTAAAGTTGACAATTCCTCTTGGAGTGAATTTGCTTTAACTAACTGGCTACTACTTGCTTGAGTTTCTACCTTTTTTGGTTTTCTTAAAATCCTGTCTGGGTCATCAACTATGGTAGTAGGGTTTGGATCTAGATTTTCCCTAGTATAGTGAATCTTCTTGGGAGCCAGAATTTTAATTTTTTAATTTTCTTTTTGAAACTTTTTAAGAACAACTTATAAAAATGACTTTAAGGGGCTCAAGATGAAATTTAAGGTTTTCTTAAAGTTTTATTTGAATGAGGGTCGAAGTCCCCAGTATGGTTGCCAATGATGTTATCACTCCAAAATTTCTTCAAAGTTGTTAGAAAAAGAAATGATAGAGGTAACCACAAACCAACTTTGGAGATTAGGGTCTAGCCTTCCTAATCTCAGAGAGGGCTCTCTCTTTTTTTATTTAACTTTGTTTAGTTATTTGATTTTAGGATAGTTATTATTGTGCTTGGGTTTTGATTTAGATTTGGTGGTGGGATCACTTACTTAGATGAAAAGAGGGATGTTTTTACCATTGGGCTATGGGGTCAAGTGTCTAGCAAACAAGACTTGATAAAGTTCTAAAAACAGTTTTTATAGGGCAAGATAGCAGAGTCACTTCAGATCTCAAGGCTGGATGGTGAAGTGGTTTTCAATCGAATTCAAAGAGCAATTAAGGGTTCCTTCAGCCAGATTATTAAGAAAGTGAAAGAGGTCAACCAGGATGGGAGAGAAATTAAGGATTCTCAGATCCGGATATCAGAAGAAAACATGTAAATGATTAACTATGGAAAATAGAGTGTACTTAAACAAATTCTCAGATAAATTTCCAGTTAATTCATTCAACTTTAGATAACATTTAAGTCTGTGAAAAACATAAAAGAATAACAAATTGACAAAGAAAATACTTCACTATAACAGCTCTACACATGAATCTTGTAATGCAATCTCTTTATTACTTGCTCCAGTCTGCTAACTTGAAAATTAGTACAATAACCCTCAGGTTTATGATCAAAATAACTTTACAAATGTATAGCAATCCACCCTCAATACTTCGAATTGCGAAGTATTTATACAAAAATAAATTACAAAATATCCCAAATTGTCTTGGGAATTAATCTAGGGGAAAGAAATATCTTCATGTGAGAAGATAGAGATAGCTATTGAACTGTTGTTTATTGTCCCTACTATTTAGGCTTTGCTGTCTTTAATCTTTGATCTTTTTCCCTTTAATCTCTGCTTTGATGTTTGGTCTTCACGCTGGATGTTCTATTTACTTTTGGCCTTTCAACTGATACACTTTAACCTAGCTGACCTGTCAATATCCTTTTACTATGCCCCTTTACTTTTACTATACATTTTCACCTTTTGACTTTTTACAATAAGTCATTTAATTTATCCCATGTTTTAGCATCTGGTAATTGGATATTGATCATTTTCCTTAAAATCTCATCTGCCTTTGTATACTTAGCAAAATTAGGCTTATTGACAAAAAGGTGTTTTACCTCGTGCTGGAGGTAAAACAAATTCTCAAAAGCTTGATATAATACTTAGGCAGTAGGTATGCCCTTCATGGATGAAGTATTCACCTGAACTCTGGCTACTTTCTGGATTTTTCTGTTATAGTCCTCCTGTTTCATCAACTTATCATTTATTACCAAGGGGTTTGGTAAACCACTTTGCCTCAAAAATTCAAATTTGACCATGATTCTATCAATGGCCAGTTGCATGGTTTGGAACTTATCCTCTAGGTTCAACATCAAATTCCTCTTGGTGAGGACCCCTTTAACTTCCAAAATTGTACTTGTTCTTCCAGGTATCTCTAATTCCTGCAACTCATACTTGTTTTTGGAGTTGAGGAAGTGAATGATCCTTGCAGCTTCCTCTGGCATGTGTCCAAGTTCTGCTTTGACTCTTTGTATGGCTTCTGTAGCCTGCTTTATTAAATCAATTTGTTAAAAAATAACTTGGATAGATGGCCAAATATCATTGACAGAGTCAATGATATTGGCCCACAATTGTTCCTTAGCCTGACCTAGGGGTTCATTCAGTGTCATTTCCTTCTCCAAGTTTTTAATTTGTTCATTCATCCATGTAGACTTCTGTTTCCTTCTTTGTGTAAGATTTGGGCAAGTTTGTAATATGTTTCCAGGTTGGTCACCTTCTCCTTGAGTTTGTTCATTTCAGTAGTCTGAATGGACATTTCTTCCATTACTTTGACCAACCTGTTTGCTTCATCTCCTATAGACCCTGTTGTTGTTGACCCTGTTGCTGATGTAGTTGGTATACATGTTGGCAGTGTTGTGGCCATTGGAGTTGTGGGAGCTAAGGATGCTGCCAAAGCGGAAGGTACTGTAGTGATTGCTATTGGAATAACAGTGGCAGGGGCATCATCAAGACTAGCTTGCTTTTTTTGAATCAAGCTATCCAACTCTTTTTCCATCTCCTTTAATTGATCATTTAGTTGTAGCACTAGGTCCATCATATCTTCATGATTGGTTTGGCTCTCCAGGACCTCTTTAGTTTGTGGGTGTTCTAAATGAGGTAGCTTTAGTTTCTTCTTGAGAGCTGCTATATCCTCATTCTTATTTTTGACAAATTTTTCAACGACCTTAATGTCACTTAGATCATGGCCCAGCTCAATAGCCAAGTCCTCCAATGACTTGAACATGTTGTCTTTGGCCTATGAGGAGGCTTTCTCCAATTCATATTGCGCTATGATGTTATCCAGTGAACCCTGTAGCCAGTGTGCAGCCATAGACTTTCCTGTAAGGGTGGAGTAAATCATTTCTCCAGCTTGTTTATGGAACTCTATTTGGTCAATGGGATGAACATCCCTGGAAAATACCTCAAAATCATTCATCCTATAATCAGCTAAGGTCTTTGGTTGCTGAACAGTGGGATGCATAAATGAGACTTGCATCTTTCCTGCTTTGATGTCAAAAGATGACATCAGCCTGCTCTGGGTGGTTGGTGTATGCTTGAAGTATTAGGTGTATGTCTCAGCGTTCAACTTCTCATTACTCATCTTTATTTCCTTGTACATGTCTTTGGTGTCTCTTTCTCTGTCAGCTAGTCTGGTAAAGGAGTGTTAAAATTGGAAACTAGGGCAAAACTTCATGTGGGTCATCTTATTCATGGATGATAATATTTTTATTAGACTCCTCTCATCGAGAGGTGTAGGATTGATATAGAGATCATCCGGTTTCGATAAGTATTCATGGAGATGTGAATTTATTTTGATTATGGAATTATTATCAAGCCAACGTACAACTCATGTAGGCTCAGAAGCCCAAAAGTCACATCTATTCAAAAACCATCATTGTGTATAAATACAGGAGGAATTTTCCTCATTTGGACTCACTCATCTCATCACATCTCTCTCTCTCTAATGCATAGAAAAGAGTCTCTTCTCTACTGCGCAAAAAAGGGTCTCTCTCTCACACATGTGAAGTCGGACAGTGTTGAACCTGAAGCTGGAAATGCACAAGTAAAGTTTGACCTACGTGGACTAGAATAGCTCTTCCTCAGAACTCCATTGTAGGTTCATTTGGATATCCTATGAAAGCTGCAACTTTTGGTGGTGGAATCAAGTCAATCCGATGGACAATTTGCAAGATATCGACTGCCCTAGTTTGAAGGAAGCTGTTGAAATTGAAGCTGCAACTGCAGAGGTAAAGTTTGACTTGCATGGCCTAGAATATCTCCTCATCTGAACTGCGTTGTAGGTTCATCCGAACTTCCTCTGGAAGGTTCAACTTTTGGTGGTGGAATCATGCCGATCCGACAGTCAGTTTGTGAGATATTGTCTGCCCTAGTTTGATGATGAAGCCGCTAATGCTGATGTTGCTGATCTAGGGTTTGCTACTGTTGATATAAATCAGATTTATTGTACTATTTCTCTCTGCTGAATTATTGAAGATAAAAGAAGATTTGATGAAAGGGTTTCCCCACACATTGTGGGGTTTGTCCCTAGCTAACTACCACATCTTGTGTCTCTTGTCTTGGCTTGTTTTCTGTCGATCATTTAATGTTCAATCTGCACTTTATTTTGTGTACATGTGATTGCTAATCTATGGAATATAATAAGAAAAAGAGGTAAAATTTTATAAGCATAGAACATACCATAACTTAACATGGTATCAAAGTTGAGGTGAGGACAAAGCCTGAGCAAGAGCAAGAGCAATCCCCAAAGAGAGGATTGGCGAGGCTATCCTAAAAGAACTATGGGGTCCTCAACACTCTGTCGAAGGCAAGCTTCGTAAGGAAAGATGACTATCATGGATGGAAGATGTCTATCAATCTGAACCTAGAAGATCAAGGAGTGCTAGACAATGTAAGAGGCAATATTGTTGAGCCTCCATCAAATGCATCCGTTGCTGCATGGAACAAATGGAAAACTGGAGAAGTCAAAACAGAAGATCATCCAAGACTCTATCGACAAGCACTTGGTGGTCTACATCTCTGACCTGAACACCTCTAAGGAAATCTACGATAGACTGGTGAGTTTATTTAGAGTTAATGATGCAAATCAAGTTTTGTTTCTTAGAAATAAGCTAAGTAAAATCAAGAAGGGTAAAGATGAGAGTATGCAAGCATACTTCTTAAGAATAACCGAGATCAAGAACAATCTCCTATCTATTGGGGAGGCTATTACTGATAGGGAAATGGCACTCACGACTCTTTGAGGATTACCATCCGAATGGTACATGTTTAGGACTACTTGTCTGAACAATAATGTAATTCTTGGCTTCGAGGAATTAATGGCTAGATGCATTCAAGAAGAAACAAGGGAAGAAGAGCAAGAAATGCCCATTCCTAAAGGTCCTCCTACTACCTTTTCTTCTCATGCTAAGAAAAGAAATAATTCCAAGACTAAATCAAAAGGAAAGGCTGGACCTAAGGGTGGAAGAAAATAACGATGTTACATGTGCGATAAAACAGGTCATTATGCAAGGGAGTGCCCTAATAGAAAGGACTCACACTGGGACGATGATAAAAATCCCTCTGATGGCAATCAAAGGAATGAAAAATTCAATAGCAAAGGTAAGAGGAAATCTGGGAATCAAGGAAGAGGACAACCATTCAAGAAGGCTAGAAATTCTAGGATGTATTAAATGCACCTGACCTCTGAAAGAACTTGGTGTCCATCTCGGCAATGGAAGACAAAGGCTATAAGGTAACCTTCAATGATGGCAAGGTACGTGTATTGAAAAATAATGTTAAAGATGCCTTTACTCTTGGGTTTCGTGTTGATTCATTATATCAGGTCGATGGAAGTCCGCTAGGTATCATGTCTTATGACACATCTCTTCAGTCCGAACTTTGGCATCAAAGGTTTGCCCACCTTCATTACAAAGCTCTACCTAATGTAAGACAGATGGTAACAGGGATGCTCAAATTCCAAGTAGAGAAAGAAGGTGTATGTCCGGGATGTGCCGAAGGAAAGCTCAAGTCAAAGCAAGACCTTCGATATATTACAACTAGTTCACTCAGACATATCTGTTATGATGCTTGTGAACTCCTTGGGAGGATATTCATATTATCTTACTTTTACATGTGACTATTCTCGAAAGACCTGGATATACTTCTTGAAAAAGAAGGATGAAGTGTTCTCTTGGTTTCGACACTTCAAAGCCTTGATCGAGAATCAAACCGAAAAGAAGATCAAGATCTTAAGAATTGATAATGGGATTGAATATGAATCTAATGAGTTCCATGATTTTTGTAAAGAGGTTGGCGTCAAGAGGGAGACTACTACACCATATACTCTTGAACATAATGGTGTGGCGGAAAGGAAGAACCGCACGATTATGGAAGCTGTTCGGGCCATGCTACATGATCAAAGACTTTCAAAGTTTCTATGGGCTGAAGCTGCAAACATTGTCGTATATGTACAAAATCGATGCCCTCATCAAGCATTGGGTTGCAAGACTCCTGAAGAAAAGTTCACTGGTAAGAAACCTGATGTTTCTCATTTTAGAATTTTTGGAAGCCCTGTATATTTTCATGTGCCGAAAGAGAAAAGAAATAAATTGGGTGCATCTCGAAATAAGGGAATTTTCGTGGGCTATGGTGAAAATACTAAAGGCTATAGAATCTATGTAGCCGGTTAAAGGGAAGTCATGATTAGTCATGATGTCACCTTTGACGAAGATATGGTTCTCAGCAAGGTGGACAATTTTCCGACTTTGAGGAGCTCTCAAGAAGTCGACACCAGGGAACCGAAAGAAAAGGATGATGAATCAATGCCTGATGTAGAAGAATCCATGGATCTGATTAATCCTCCTCCACATGAGCCTTCCTCTTCTAGGAAGAGGCCTTCATGGCTTAGGGGGCTACTTGATGATGCTGAAGGACATGCTGCACCCCGAGGAACCTTTCGTGAAAGTAAGAAACCTAATAGGTATCAGGGATACCTGACCATCACAAGCACGATCATACAAAATGAGCCTTCATCATTCTTAGATGCCGTCAAGCATCAAGTATGGAAGGATGCTATGACCGAAGAATACGAGTCTATTATGAAGAATGATGCTTGGGAAGTAGTTCCCAGGCCCCAGGACAAGACAATTGTTACTTCCATATGGCTTTACAAGATAAAGCATGCAGCAGATGGAAGTACGGAAAAGTATAAGGCTCGTTTTGTTGCTCGTGGTTTCTCCCAGAAGGAAGGTATATACTATGATGAGATATTTGCACCTGTTGCCAGATATACGACCATCTGCTCGATCTTAGCCCTTGCCTTTTGACAAGGATGGAACCTACATCAGATGGATGTCAAGATCGCGTTCTTGCACGGCTCGATCAAAGAAGAGGTCTACGTGGAGCAACCTGAAGGATTTGAGATTTATGATCGAAAATCTCATGTATGCAGGTTGAAGAAGGCTCTCTATGGGCTGAAGCAAGCACCCGAGCAGGGATGAGGAGGATCCGAACAACATACTTGATGAACTGGATTCCACTATTCGGAGTGAAAGCTGATCCTAACCTTACTATTAAGGTTGAAAGATGATAAACCTCTCAATACTGGTTGCTCGGTATGTGGAATGATCTCTTATCTAACAGGGTGCATACCCTCTGAGTATCAACAAAATGTAAGAGGGAGTTGGCTTCGGAAGGTTTTTGAAATGAAGAACCAGGACCTTGAAGTGTGGAGAATAGCCAGGAAATTTTCCTATCTGATCAATGGAAAATATCGGTGCAAGATTCTGAAAAGATTTGGTATAATGGACTGCAGAGTCCTGTGCTACCTCGAAGGATCTTTAAACTTTCACGAAGTTTATGTAAGTGATGTCGGACCAGATTTGGGAAATGCCTCTGAGTTTCAAAAACTCATTCGTGTTGATGTTCTTGGTGAACCTCCGTCCGAACATATGTTTTGTAGTTAGCATTGTGAGCTCATATTTAGTTGAGCCTCACTAGATTGGTGCCAAGAATCTTTTGAGATGTCTTCAGGGCACAATCTCTCATGGATTGAGATACACTGTCGGAAATATGAAACTCCATGATTATTTGAATGCTGATTAGGCAGGTGGTGTGGAGGATCACTGGAGCACTTTTAGTGCTGTTTCTCTTTGGATTCTGCTTCGATATAATGGATGAGTAGGAAGCATAAGTCGGTTGCCATAAGCACCGCCGAGACAGGATACATATCTACGAGTATGAACTCGTATGACGCTGCCTGGTTGGGGAAGCTCTTCAGTGAGCTGTTTGAACACATACCACTGTGATTCTCTGTAACAACCAGAGGTGGGATTCGATTATTGAGGAATCCCGTATTCGTCGATTGCTCCAGCAGATAGACATCATCTAGGATATGGTAAGTCGATGAGCAAGTCGATACACCTTGCCAAAGCCCCGAGGAAAGATCTAATCTGTGATTTTCCCAAACGACTTGGAATCATCAAGAAACCCTTCTACAAGGGTCCTGATGTTGCATACCTTGAGCTCTGGGAGCTATGAGGGCTTGCGGTTCTCACTGGAGCAACATATGACTGTAGGGTGACTCACCCTCCCCTGGTGGTGCGCATTGGAACAAGATGATTCACTCTCTTGTGGGACAAGATGATTCGCTCTCTTGTGGAACAGGATGATTCACTCTCTTGTGTAGCAGGATGATTAGTTCTCCTGTGAGGCCTGGATTTATGTGTTCTCCATGGCAGCCTGGATTGATGTGTTCTCCATGGCGATTGTAGTAGGAGTTGTACCATAATATGACGCTGACTTTGGGTCGGTTGAGACTGGTCTGAGACCAGTGGTACATACTCTGAGACTGACTTCGTGTCAGTGCAGTACTGTTCTGGGACCAGTGAGAGTGGTACATACTATGACGCTGACTTCGGGTCGGTTGAGACTGGTCTGGGACTAGTGGTACATACTTCGAGACTGACTTTGTGTCAGTGCAGTACTGGTCTGGGACCAGTGAGAGTGGTACATACTATGACGGTGACTTCGGGTCGGTTGAGACTGGTCTGGGACTAGTGGTACACTCTCTGAAACTGTGATACTGGTCTGGGACTAGTGGTAGGAGTGGTACTTACTATGAATCTGACTTCGGGTCAGCTGAGACTGGTCTGGGACCAGTGGTACGCACTCTGATTGATGCAGGATTGATGTGTTCTCCTGTGAGGACAGGATTGATTAGTTCTCCTGTCGAGGCATCCTACCCATGCAGTCTG
>APFE031207489.1:33969-52037 GCA_000404065.3 Pinus taeda | reverse complement strand
CAAGTTTTCAGATCTTGGGGGTCTCTACCCCAAGATCCATTTCAAGTTTTCAGATCTTGGGGGTCTCTCCTCCCAAGACCCACTTCAATCTTTTAGATCTTGGGGGCCTCCCCTCAAGATCCGGATCACAAGCTCCCGCCAGTTGACTGCCAGTTCCCCTTGGAAATTGCAAAGTTTCTGTTGCCAGTGACCCAGCAACCAGTTGCCAATTCCCTCCATGAATTGCGCAGTTTTGGCTGCCAGGCTCCCAGCCAGTTCCTCAAAAAAACTGCGCAATTTCTTCCTGTTGATCCTCCATGCAACACAAATTTTGTTGTCAAGCCCTTACTACCCACTCATTCCGGAAAATGTGAAAATTTTGCCTGCCTTACCTTCCTATAGCCCGGACTATCCCTCCCAAAATTTGCGCAGTTTTTCCTTCCAGTCGAGCCAGACCTTGTAGATAGTCACTGTCGACTTAGATTGCCCATCTCCATCACCCAGTGACTATTGTGCAGTTTTCATCAGCAATGCCTAAAGCCATCATCTCGCCTCGCAACCTTGCTGCCTCTCCTGGTCACTCGCATCCGAGATGATCATGTGTCATGGTAGACTAGGAGGTTTTTGGATTTGATGTCATCTCGTCATGAGTGAGTATAGATACAAGTACACTAACAAACACGGCGCGACAAAGAATGGGATGAACAAAGGGAGCACATGCAAAAGGGAAAGTTCACCAATGGATGAATGAACGATGTATGCGAAGGGATGTGTTCGTGAATGGATGATCATGCAAAGATATGTTCGCGGATGGACGGATGATCAAACATGAAATATTTGCTCATGGACGTGCAAATGGACCAACATGCACCTTTCGCAAAGAGATGATCCGGTCAAGCCTTCCAAAATACAAGAAATGAGCAACGTGCCAAAGCAACATCAAGCAAACCAATGATCATCGAAGACTTCGTGCACCTTTCCATGCAAAGGTGAAGTTGTGACACACCATGAAGACATTCATCACCCAACAGCACTACACCTCGACATGCACCCCAGCTGCAGCACGAATGTACCAAAATTGTTGTCTAGTCAATTTAACGTCTTAAATTGCTATACATAAATTATCAATCTTGGTATCGTAAACTGATGAAGTGTGGTGCACCATATGTGCTTAGTTAACCTTTTTTCTTACTTCGTTGTTTTATAGTCTTTATCTTGTTTTGGGGTTTTGTTCTTGTTGATCTCCTAAAGTGTTTAATGCAAATGAAAATCCTATTCTAAGGTCTTAAGAGTACTTTTAAAGGTCAAGTATGGATGTAGATTTCAAGACAAGGTTTATGTCCCTTATAGTAACTTCCAAAACTTAGCACTTTAAAAGATCTCAAAACACGCTATTGATAAAATCAGTACTTGAACAAAAGGGTAAATATGCAGCTACTTAAATCAAACAAAATATGAGGTGTTGATCATGAAATCACTTTCTCTGCTGCCAATCTAATTACAGAAATAAAATCTAAACTATTGCACTCAAACAAACCAAAAATTGTAGACTAACGAAAGCAAGATCAATTTACTTCACTTATAATCCGATAGCTTGCCAAGTATCTTTCCGGGGTTAAGCCATGGCTCCGGAGATAACATCAAATAACATGAAAAACTTGATATCTAAATTATCTACTTGTAGATTAATAAAAGAAAAATCAAATTACTTCACTTATAATCCGATAGCTCGCCAAGTAGCTTTTTGGGGTTAAGCCATGCCTCCGGAGATAACGTCAAATAACATGAAAAACTTGATATCTAAACTACCTATTTATAGATTAATGGAAGTAAAATCAAATCACTTCACTTATAATCCGATAGCTCGCCAAGTAGCTTTTCGGGGTTAAGCCATGGCTCCGGAGATAACGTCAAATAACATGAAGAATTTGATATCTAAACTAGCTAATAGCAATAAACAAATCTCACTAAAATCAAAGCATAACAACTGAAATTTAAAAGCTAAAACATTCAGTAGAGAAGCAAATCTCAGATCATTACTTGATGCAAAAAATACATTAAAAAGCTTGAGCAAAAACTAATAAGCAAATACAAGAACATGTAAAGGAAAACTAATCTACAATCAACCGATTGAACACACTTGCATGAATTAGAATTGCATAAATGGAAAATCTAAACTATCAAACTTGAAAGTAACAAAATGACATACTTGAATGAAATCAAAGCAAAATTACAAAATAAAATCTACTCTACTTTACATTCTAATATGCTCCATGACATCTACTTCACATCTCCTTCCATGTTGAGAACATCAAAGCTTTATTCAAATTCTTCAAAATTACAAAATACAACAAAGCTCTCCAAAGCTTTCTAAAGCCAGCAAGGAAGAACTACAAACTCCAAGCTAAAGAACTAAAAATCTAAGCTAAGCTAAGACTAAAAAGCTAACAAATGAAGGAGAGAGATCTCCTATTTATACAAAAAAAATGAGAAGCCATCTCATTAATGAGAGTCCATAAATCTCTCCCTCTACCTCTAGAGTGCTAATCAAAATAGGAACTGATAAGACACATGTATTCTTAGAGTTTCAATACAATTAGGAGATGTGACACATATCCTCATGATCCCATGATTCTTTCCACTCAAATTCGAATTTGGCCTTGGAGTGCCACATAAAGGTCTTCTAGAAGCCTCCTTTTGACCTACACGTGTCAACAATCTCAACCCAATTGTTAGGTATAAGCATATGCACATTATTTTCTATTTTTTAACCACAAATTCACTTAAAAAGGCTAAGAATTAATAAAGTTTGGAAAAACACAAATGTGGCCCAAAGATAATGAAAGTGGGATGAATGTAGTGAAATAGTAGTGAAATGGAGGTGATATAATGGACATAATAGTGAAAGTGTAATGGAAATTAATGACATTTTCAAGACCCAACATACCCCTCAACTGAAGCTATTGCATATCCTCATGCAATATATATTACATTAATTCTTTTGATCCTTGAACTTTGGCTCTACTTTGCATGATATCATTTGATAACTTCATATTTTTGCAAAGTGTTTTATTTGAATTGCAACATGGTTGGTTCTTGTGTTACAACCATTTTTGTATTTTATTTTTTTGCATTCTATTTTGATCTTTGAGCTTTGCATAATGATATTTGATTATTGTTGCAAAGTATATCTTTATTGGATTGCATGATGGTTGGTTCTTGTGTGACAACCATGATTTTGTTTGTATCCAATTTATCCTTTAAGCACTTTTTGAAAATCCATTGTATGCTCATAATAACAATGTAATAGTTAATATATGTTGGAAGTATGTGGGCTCCTGAGTTTGATATGGACATGGAAATATATGAAGATGAATGTATTCCCCCCCTCCCCAACTGATGGTATTGACAATTTTATGAAAAGAGGAAGAGAAATGTTTTTCCAACGATTATCATTTTAGCTTTTTTATGGAATTCTATGGTCAAAAATTTAGAAAATGATGTACCTTAACTTACCCTTTGGAATGGATGAGTTGTATGTGTGGTGACTGCAAAATTTTGATCATATTCTTCTTCAAGTGGCTGAACAAGAAGAGTCATGGATAACGAGTTAAGATGACTTTTTATTGCTTCTATTAAAACTTACTGAATCTGCTCCAAAATGCTGAAAATAATAGTCTTCATGTCTTCAAAGCTCATTGGCACAATTCCTACTATGTGAAAAGATGTTCTGATGTCGAACATAGCGGGAAATTGTTGACTTAGTCACCATCAATGGATGCCACTAATCAACACGAGAACTCTCACCGTTGATGACAATGAGAGTCAAGATGCCCAAACACATCTTGCTAGGTACGAATGAATTTGCCGATGTCGAGTCACCTAGAAAATATGACGAACAAGGGACATTAATGTATTCCCATTGTTTGTCAGCATAAGAAATTGTCATTAAGACATGCAAGCCTCAAGGTGTCTTTACAAGGAACTTAGACTCAAAGGACTATGGACTCAATAATTTGCATTGAAGCAGGGCTTATTTGCGGAATGAAAATGACAGGTATGGGAAGATGAAAATGGAATATGGCAATGGAGAGCAGAAATGGTAATGGGCAATAAGAATGTGAATGAGCCTCTTGCTTTTATCTGTGGGTTATGAATGGACAAAAAGAAATGGAAAGTGTATGTAGATGTAAATGGAAAATATGGAGTAAAATGAGATAAATAGTTTATTATGAGGTATGGATGTGATGGAGACAATAGTATCTGAAATTTTTTCAAGTGTTTGGATCTGATTTTGTATCAACATATTTCCTCTTTGTTGCTGATCATCCTCTTATGAAACAAATTGGTCTCTTAGAGAGACACCATTCTCTTGTAGTCATTTGCCCTTCCTCCTGGAACCTGCAAAAAAAACTAATATTTTTTCTGCAATGGAATGTAAGATTATCAAAGGAGAGAGGTGATCAATCTCTCTAGTTATGATATTTATACACAAAACTAAGAATTTGTATTAATGAAACGAGTTCTCATAGGAAAAATCAAAAGAATTTATACCTGTTTTGGATTTAGTGCCTCAAGTTGATGTTGCTTCTTTTCAACAATTTATTTCATTATTTACTATTTCAAACTCTAATGTTCGATTTTGCATTGTGTAGATCTTGTTGAGACATTTCCAACGATACTTGAATCATCAAAATCTGATTTTGTATGAGAAAGTTAGGCTGATTTGAATAATGAGGTTTTTCAGCTGTAAATTGATGTTTAGCTGCGGAATTAGACTTTAGCTACGGAATGTACACAGTTTCTGTAGCTAAAAATCTTGAATAAAAAGTTAGCCATTCATCTTTCATCATCAATCCAAAATTAATCAATACCTTCAGAAAAGTGAGCAAATAACTTATTAATTTCATTGATTCAAAATTATTATTTTTTTTCCTTGACATGCGGCCACTTAGAGTGGTGACTTAGTGATAACATATAACTTGACTTCCCTTTGACCGAGGCCTTTTTCATCGACTTGGATCAAATGAATAGGACACCATCCATGCACTGACATTTTCCCAACTACCCATGTGGTTCGTTTTGTCTCTTGAAACCTATAACCTATAGAAGTATGAAAATGGCTGCAGAATTGCCAGTTAGCTACGGAATCAGGTTGCATTCTATAGCTAAAAGATAGTCAACCATTAGTTTTATGATTTAAGTTATTAGAAAAGAGATTTTATGCAGCCAAGTACCAGGGAGAAAGAGACTAAGATCACAGCTGGTGCACAGGACCAATCATTCATGAGCCTCTGTTCTCTGCTATTTTTCAAATTTACTTCTGTTGTTTGAGAAATGACTGTGTAAAGAAGACTGTGTATGTACAGTGGAACAACTGGTAAAAAAAAAAAAATGGATATGGAATGACAAAAACAATGAGTATGGAGTAAAATGACTATACATACATGAAAGAAAACAAGTTGTATGCATGAAATACGTGAAAACAAAGTGTAGAAGATATTGTGAAATGGAGTCGCTGCCCATATAAACAGAGAAAATCGGAAACATAATGGAAAATTGAAGTGCTTGTATACATAGGAAAGCTGCGGAGGTGTAAGAGAGAAGCTTAGAATAATATGGATGTAAAAGAGCCATATCCAACCGGTTTAAGTGATGGAATTAACCATTAAACAGGTGCTTAGAGAAGTATCGTATTCAATTAGAATACGTCTCTGCTGTCGGTCGTTAAACTAAAATACAGTCACAGAGGTTGCATGAGACTGTTAGTAATTAAATATGCGTAAACAAGATTGAATGTCAGCACATACTAGGTTCCCAAATTGGTTTTGTCCTCTCCAAGCACGCTGAGTCAAAAAAACAGACCGTTCATCAATTAAAATCTGTTTTTCTCTCTCGCGGCTTGCAAACATGGGCTCCAAAAAACCGAGGATATCTCCCAAACCACTTCAAATTCTTTAAAACGATTTCTGGGTTATCTAATTGACCCTATTTCCGAAAACCCCATGTTTATTTTTCCCAAATTCATCTTCGTTTGGCTAGATAATGCAATTGAAGTTTGACGTTTTTCTCTGTTTTGCGTTTTTGTGGATCACTGTGGTTGATTTTTTTTCATTTCCAGGTTCATGAGCGTCTTGGAAAATTCTTGCAGCAGTATTATGAGCAGCCACAGTGAAAACCTACCACATGGAGCTTTGTGTTGATTTTATGAGCTTGGAGACAACAATTGTCCGTCAGACTTTTCCTAAATAATACACCGGTTTTGATCTGCCAAGTTTGCATTTTATAATCTGAAACTGTGTTTTTTTTCTCTCTGCTCTATTAACTATCGGCATAGAAATACCAGATTGAAAAGGGAAAAAAAACAGAAGTTTCACTTGTAGTGAAACTTCACACTCTCTCTCAATTGTAGCCTTTTCATGCTCTAAACACTGACCCTTCCAACTCTCCTGAAGAAAGAAAGCATGTAGATAAATCTAGAAGAAAAATAACAGTGATTTCTTTGTGGCTTGGCAGGCCATCTTGCACCTTAGCAACAATCTTCCTATTAGTTTTGTTTAGCAATTTCTGTAATCCATTGAAGGTAAGATACATGATTCAGATGAATGCAAATGGGTTGCTTACAAAGGGGTGAGATTTTCACTAACATTGGCCTGCTGATGTTGATTACAAGAGATAAGAAAACAACTAGAGAAGGCTTTTGCAGATTTATTTATTTTTTCTAAATGTTTTTGCAGGTTCGTTTTAAGGCCAAAGCTTGAACAGGGATGCAGATTTTCTATTGAGGCCACAGTAAAAGCTAGGATTGAAGATAACCATTGAGTGTTTTTTTCTCTGAAATTGTGAAATTTTATAAGAATGATTAATGATTTTCAATTTCAAACAACAAAGACTTCAAGTAAAATATACTAAAAACAGGGCTTTGACTGAGGCCTTAAGCTGACTTTTTTATCAATCTGGGCTAGGTGACTAGGATAGGATCCATGTCGGGACAATTATCGAGATGCCCATGTGGTTGGTTTCTTCATTGGACACCTGTAACTTGCTAAACTTTAAAATTAGTTGCGGAATTCAAAGTTAGTTGCGGAATCAGGCTGCATTCCACAACTAATTTACAGAATCTTATTAAAACATGACACAGTGTTTTGAGGACCACTACAAACCATAACCAATCAATCTTGGACAACTGAACCTATCAAAATAGTTGGGTTTCATTTTTTTTTTTTTTTTTTTTTTTTTTTTTATTGAATCAATTGAAATGATGAATTTTATTTTGTCTCTTTTTTTTTTAACATAACAATCATTTTTCTGATCCTCCAGATCACACAAAGTGCAGGAGGAGAGCATACTCAAGAAATTATTAATTTTTTTTTGTAAGAAATAAGGTCTCCTAATTACACTTCCACGACAATGGTGCCAAAATGTCTAGTCAATTTAATGTCTTAAATTTCTCTACATAAATTATCAATCCGAGTATCGTAAACTAATGAAGTGTGGTGCACCATATGTGCTTAGTTAACCTTTTTTTCTTATTTCGTTGTTTTATATTTTTTATCTTATTTTGGGGTTTTGTTCTTGTTGATCTCCTAAAGTGTTTAATGCAAATGGAAATCCTATTCTAAGGTCTTAAGAATACTTTTAAAGGTCAAGTATGGATGTAAATTTCAAGACAAGGTTTATGTCCCTTATAGTAACTTCCAAAACTTAGCACTTCAAAAGATCTCAAAACATGCTATTAATAAAATCAGTACTTGAACAAAAGTGTAAATATGCAGCTACTTAAATCAAGGAAAAGATGAAGTGTTGATCATGAAATCACTGTCTCTGCTACCCATCTAATTACATAAATAAAATCTAAACTATTGCACTCAAACAAACCAAAAATTGCAGACTAACGAAAGCAAGATCAATTTACTTCACTTATAATCCAATAGCTCGCCAAGTAGCTTTTCAGGGTTAGCCATGGCTCCAGAGATAACGTCAAATAACATGAAGAACTTGATATCTAAATTACCTACTTGCAGATTAATGAAAGCAAAATCAAATTACTTCACTTATAATCCGATAGCTCGCCAAGTAGCTTTTCGGGGTTAAGCCATGGCTCCAGAGATAACGTCAAATAACATGAAGAACTTGATATCTAAACTACCTATTTGCAGATTAATGGAAGTAAAATCAAATCACTTCACTTATAATCTGATAGCTCGCCAAGTAGCTTTTCGGAGTTAAGCCATGGCTCCGAAGATAATGTCAGATAACATGAAAATTTTGATATATAAACTAGCTAATAGCAACAAACAAATCTCACTAAAATCAAAGCATAACAACTAAAATTTAAAGGCTAAAAAGTTCAGTAGAGAAGCAAATCTCATATCACTACTTGATGCAAAAAATACATTAAAAAGCTCAAGCAAAAACTAATAAGCAAATACAAGAACATGTAAAGGAAAACTATTCTACAATCAACCGGTTGAATGCACTTGCATGAATTAGAATTGCATGAATGGAAAATCTATACTATCAAACTTGAAAGTAATAAAATGACATACTTGAATGAAATCAAAGCAAAATTACAAAATAAAATCTACTCTACCCTACATTCTAATATGCTCCACGACATCTACTTCACATCTCCTTCCATGTTGAGAACATCAAAGTTTTATTCAAATTCTTCAAAATTACAAAGTACAACAAATTTCTCCAAAGCTTTCTAAAGTCATCAAGGAAGAACTAAAAACTCCAAGCTAAAGAACTAAAAAGCCAAGCTAAGCTAAGACTAAAAAGCTAACAAATGAAAGAGAGAGATCTCCTATTTATACAAAAAGATGAGAATCCATCTCATTAATGAGAGTCCATGAATCTCTCCCTCTACCTCTAGAGTCCTAATAAAAATAAAAACTGATAAGACAGATGTCTTCTTAGATTTTCAATACAATTAGGAGATGTCACACATATCCTCATGATCCCATGATTCTTTCCACTCAAATTCGAATTTGGTCTTAGAGTGCCACATAAATGTCTTCTAGAAGCCTCCTTTTGACCTACTCATGTCAACAATCTCAACCCAGTTGTTAGGTATAAGCATATGCACATTATTTTTTAATTTTTAACCACAAATTCACTTAAAAAGGCTAAGAATTAATAAAGTTTGGAAAAACACAAATGTGGCCCAATGATAATGAAAGGGGGATGAATGTAATGACATAGTAGTGAAATGGAGGTGATATAATGGACATAATAGTGAAAGTGTAATGGAAATGAATGACATTTTCAAGACCCAACAATTGTCGTGTCGAGTAGTGTCATGAGTCATGTCGCCCACATCTCTATTGTGGGCCATGTTGTCAATCAATGGAATGTAACGTGGAAGTCCAAGAGACCCACTTGTTGTACAAAGAGTCATGTAAAGTCCAAAAGTCATGGAAGTCAAACAGTCATGAGGGTAGTAAAACAGCCACAAGGGTCAGTTTCACCCTTGGCTATAAATACCCCCTAATTTGTACATGCAAAGGACTTTTCACCTCAGCTCCTCCCACATAGCCAAGAGAGTCTGTAATCTTTCCTTTGAGGAGTAAGTAGTGAATCCAACGCCCCTCACACGGGGTTAGTGATGTATGGTGTAATGATGTGTCTTGGACTTTTCACTTAATTCAGAAGCCTACTAATAGGCCAGCATGTTTTCACATGTGTATTGTAACTGTTGTAAGAATAATCTTTAACACTTGTTATGCATGTTGCTTTAACTTGTGTTCTACATTTGAACTATTCCACTTGTTGTAATACATAATATATTAATGGAAATGTGTTGTATATGCTTCTAATGTTGTCTCGCCCGTGTAGACTACCCTCCTGAACATCTGACAGACCTTTCACATAGAAATTTCTATAACAACCGTTGTACTCGCGCGGACTAATCCACTGAGTGTTATACGTGTTATCTTCCCTTGTGTGTTGTGACTACCGCATCCATGTGGATTGTTTCGCCAGAAGTTGTGCATGTCCTGTTGTGTTGTGTGTTCCTAGCAGTGTTGGGACTTCTCCCAATTGACTTGGGACTCACTCCCACACTCTCCCTCTACGATGAAAGAACCATTGACAAAAGTGACACTTACACTCACCAGGTATGCGAACCTAACTTCTCGAAGACAAAGCAGACCACTCTCTTGTGTTGATAAGCAGGAGTTGAGGTAAATCATTAAGATAATGGAAACTGGGCCATCGTACCTGTTGTCTTAGTGGGCTCTGACCCATTTTCAACATTAGTTAGCCAAACAAATCCCTACACTACTAGCCCTTTCAGCATTAGCCCGTGGAGCGCGGACCGAAGTCTCACCCGAAGCAGTATGGGGGGATGCTGGAACCAAGTTTCTGCACCTTGAGATGGTCATGATGTTGGTTTATACACTCTGCCCCTACTTTTGCGCAAGTCGCTAAGCCTTAGGGCTCTATGAATCTACCCTTTATTCCTCCCTTCAATACCTTCGCAAAGGTCTACGATTGACCTTCGTGCAACCCTAACCCGTGGTCTAGGTACTTTCATGCAGCTACGACAATGTATTGTATAGGTTCCCAAGTTATCTCAAGTGTTTTACTTATATTACTAATCGACCACAGCTAGCGTTGCATAAACCGATATCCTTACTTGCGTTCAACCGATACAATCACATATTCGTGCATCGAATAAACATTGTAAATTAAACCCAAAACACAATATAATTAGCTGCATTAATAGGAACTAAATACATAGTAATTGCATAATACTTATCTTTATTGATATCTTCCAATTTAGTACAGACTCTATCTGCCCTACGCACACAGTTGTAGGGGTCCGCACACTTAGCTGCAAACTTCCACCCTAGGCTTCTGTGCACTTAGCTGCAGAGCCTCTGCCTACGCTAAGACCCGAGAACACTTAGACTTCTCCACTCTACTTTGTTACTTTCTTCCTTACTTCACTTTTCTTCTTAGAGCTTACCTACTTAGCTCCTTTTTATACAATCCCATGGTCCACAGACCATGGGTGGATCTTTACCACTGACTTGAAACTTTACAAAATAAGGGTGAACAACCCTCTATGACTCTTGACACCTTCGCACTCTGTGACCACAAAATGTGGAAACTTTACAACTTTATTACAAAATTATCCCAAAACATGGGCTTTTAGCCCCAAAACTGCTCTTGGGGGAACCCGTTCTCAAGAGTACCCGATGAGACTCCCACACCAAATGATGTGAGGTCTAGTTGGGACTTCATACTAGGGTGATCCCGTGAATGTTGGTGGATCCAACACCGTTAACATTTCTAGCGCTAGAAGGAGGGCCAAATGAAAAGTTGTGTCCTCTCATCCTGATTTGAACCTTTGCATATCTATCATGGATTCTTGCACTCTTCTCCCTCCACGATGTTTTTCGAACCATGAAGATGTCACCACCATGACAGAGTTTTTCAATCACTTGTCCACTTACACGTATGATGGTGAAGGCGAAGTGGTCTAGCCTGATTTATTACATGACTTTCTTTCCATGCTTCATGAGGAAGATGGATGTTCTAACGAACATACCAAATTGTTGCTTGCATACACACTTTGTGAATCTCCACATCGGTGGTTGTGTAGCCTATCGGTTGACAGCATGCACTAACTTGAGCACTTCTTTGATCTCATTGAAGACACTTTCTATCATTTTGATCCAGACTATATTGACCAAAAAATGTTACAACAATAGAAGGTTCTGCATGAATCAATTATGGATTTTTGGTAGCGCTTCCGTGATTTGCAGTTTCAAGCTTCGAAGAGCCAAATGAAATTTTTCTATCTTTGGGACCGATATGGGTGTTGCTTTAACAAATCTGCTTGTCCCAAGAA
This sequence comes from Pinus taeda, assembly GCA_000404065.3. Classification (NCBI taxonomy): domain Eukaryota; kingdom Viridiplantae; phylum Streptophyta; class Pinopsida; order Pinales; family Pinaceae; genus Pinus; species Pinus taeda. The sequence goes on along the minus strand of APFE031207489.1, from coordinate 40,195 downwards.
GACGTTTGAAATCAAGCCTCGCTCAACATTCTTTGGTGATGGAGTTGTGCAATCCCAGACAGATGCGGTAACCATCACAAGTGCCTGCCCGCCATTTCCTCATCAAACAACTCCACCACTACAAAGTGATGTTGAGGATCATGATCACATACTCGTTCAGATGTCACGTCCTCCCAACATCACTTCGCTTAATTTTCGTGCAGATTTGGTTGTGAGTGCATCGAGTTGTCATATGTATTTTGTTCCACAACCTCCGTCTTCGCAATTGGTTGTTCCTCTGGATGATACTGTCTTGTGTTCTTCCATTTCAGACTCTACACTTATTATGAACGAGGAACAAGACACTGACGGAGTTGGAATTGCACAACCAACATGTGTTGTCATTCATGAAGAATCTGAGTGGGAGCTTGAGCATCAACACTCAACGAAGGATGACTCCCTTCCATTCGAGCCTTCTTCGTTCTTTCTTGACACCTTTGGTGAACCAATCATCTATGATTTTTCATGTGTATCTTCATCCATGGATGCACCCATTGTTGATCACTCACCGGACACACCGGATGTCATTCCATCATTCAACAATGGAGAGGATAAGTTATTCATTGAAAATCCACTTGATCTTTCATCTACCTTTTTCGGAAATGCAGAGGATGAATTTGTTCGATTTTCATCTACCCCTCTATTTGTTCCTGAATTTTCTGATCTTGGTTGTCGTGATCTCTTCACCTCATCATCTAATCATGATGTTGATTCACTCATTGTTAATCCATCTAAGCCACTGGTCTACGGATATACTTTTGTCAATGAAGTCGAAACCCCACATAATGTCGAGGCACTTCAACCCGAGTTGATGGTTATGTTTGGCCCTTGTTGCCTTGAAGTTGGTTTCACTTATGACCAGGAAATTGTCCAAACAGTCAAGGCTCCTCGTCGCTCATTTGTATGCACTCAAGATCAATCTAACACTCAGATTTTACTTGCTCCACTCGAACTACATGATCCCATCACTCATGCATTGGAGGAATCTTACACAGCAAGAACACTTGCACAATGTAAGTGGTCTACCTTTATCACGTTTTCTTGTATATCACAGTAAAGGGAATGCTTACACTTAACATCTACACGTAGTGTAGCACATTACCATGGCAAATCTACAGAGTACATGCCATGCACTTTCACTCATTTTTGTTTTATGGACGCTTGTAAGCTTGGTGTGTGTCTGTTTTCATTGTTGTATCTTTCACATTTGCTAGTTCTCACAACTCGGTTGCTCGCGGACCAAGCCTTCACCAACATGGTCAAACGCTGCGCCGGTGGCTGCATTGGAAATATCACTTCACGTGATCACACCCATGCATCGTTAGCTTAGGAGTAGGAATAGTGTTTGCTTTTAGTTTCTTGTTTGCATGCTTGTTTGCTTTCTTACTTTGCATGTTTGTTTGTTTTCTTGCTTGTGTGTTTGCATAGTCGCTTTTCTTTCGCTTTTACTTATGCTTTTGTTTTCGATTTGGTTGCTTCACTTACTATTTTTTTTTTCATTTGTTTGAGTTGCTTAATACCTTACTATTTTTGTTTTCGGAAATAAGTATTGCCAACTACTATGTTCTAGCTTTTGAATAGAGTATGTGGCTGAGATTTGAAGAAACTTGTGACACTGCAGCACTTGTCCAGTCATGTGTCCGTCTTCTCTATGCTTGGCTATAACCTTCGACCGATGAAGCCTCGATGGAAAATACGAACTGTATGTGAGGGAATTTTTGGTCGAACCATGAACATGTGTCCACACTGGTAAGCCCCATGCCAGCATTCAGCCTTCATCTTTGTGTGTTTAAGCTCATCCAACTAGTAGAAATGGAGAAGGGGAAAATCTAAATGAGAAAACATATGTCAGAGGTCTTACATGCTTCTCTGAAGGAACAACCTCTTCTGCTCTCAATAAGTCGGGATCCCTCTTCCACCCCAAAAATAAATAAGTGCTAATGCACAGTCCTCTTTAAAAAATACAAAGGCAAAAGAAGAGAAAGGCTTCATACACAGAGAGGTGAAGCATGCAACTCCACCAGGGTACTGACCATGATCGATGGCAGTGGAGAAATGTGTGTGTTCCTGCGTGACTCCGCTGGGGTACTGTCTAGGCTTGATGGTAGCAGAGCAACACTAGAGATTAAAACTTATACTCTGAAAATTTTCAACTCGCGAGCTAAGCTACCCTTCCCAGATTCAATACACTATGATCAAGATGAAATTTTGATTTTGTTTGACTGAGTTGGACAAAGTTGAACCATGTATGACCATAGGGTAAGTGGGGAAGCCAAAGCATCCCACACAACGATTCAACTTGAAAGACCAAGGCCCTGTGCTAGCAATGAAGCAAAATAGAGAAGCTGGAGTTCTACCAGTGTGTCGCCAAGTGCTGTAGCAGCTACAACCACCCTCCAAAATTTTGGCTTGCACCCAATTTCAGAGCCTGACTTAAGAGTTTCACTTGATGACTGCACACACTCGGGTTCACTCCATGAACTTGTATGAGTCTTAGCATTCACCTTTCTTATTCATTTCACCAAGTCTTGCATGTTGATGTCAAAGTCATGCTTGCGACCATGTTCTAGTTATGCCCAAAGTCCTCGCTTCGTGTGTACTTGTTGTGTTCGCTATGAAAGCATCTGTCGTAATCACACACGGAGTCACATCCACTATCTCACAAGCATCGTCACGGTCAATCAACGATCAATCACGAGTGTCACACTTGTCACTTGCATCGTCGGTCAGTCGTGTTGAACAAGTGTTTCAGGTTGGTTTGGGTCGTCTCGTCGTCTAGTCATGTTGGTGTGTGTTTGTAAGATCACATTTGCATCTTTCACTCATTCACACACTTAGTCATTTTGCTGAAGTTCTCACGACTAGACTTCCTTCTAACAGCTGGACCATCACCCTGCCATTGACTCAATCAACTGCCACTGAGAACAATGCAGAAGCGCCAAGAAAGTCTTTCCAAGTTTCCCTTCCTGCAAGAAATTCAATCAACCTTCATGCTGGCCACCCGGAGAGTTGGACCTGACAGCCACCCGAGGACTGACTCCCCTCAAAATTGCACAGAAGCTGCTGACCTTGCGCACTCTGGTCACTGAGGAAATTGCAGAGATAGGCCAGACAGACACCCAATGTCTGTCCATGTATCCCTCAGAAAATTGTGTATTTTTCCCAGCCAGTCCTCCCAACAGTTGATCGACCGCTAATCCAGAAAATTTCACAGTTTTCATGAGCAAGCCTTCTGCTACCCAATAGTCCGCTCAGCTCATAAATTGCGTAACGATGATTAGCAGGCCGACCTTCCAACCTCAGCATAGTCTGTCACTAGCAGCTCCAAGCAACAAACTTACAGTTCCCTCCAAGAATTGTTTCTGCTACTAAGCTTCTCACAGCTGACTACCAGTTCCCCTTGGAAATTGCACAATTCTGCTGCCAGTGACTTAGTATCCAACTTCCAGTTCCCTCCAGGAATTGTGCAGTTTTGGCTACCAGGATCCCAGCTAGTTCCTCAAAAAACCCATGCAATTTCTTCCTGTTGATCCTCCATGCAGCCTGTTCCTCCAAAAAATTGTGCAAATTTTGCTATCAAGCCCTTGCTGCCCGCTCGTTCTAGAAAATGTGCAAATTTTGTCTGCCTTGCCTTCCTGCAGCCCAGACTATGACTCCAAAAATTTGTGCAGTTTTTCCTTCCAGCCGAGCCAGACCTCGCGGACAGTTAATGTCGACTCAGATTTGCCATCTCCATCACCTAGTGACTATTATGTAGTTTTCATCAGCAGTGCCCGGAGCCATCATCCCGCCTTGCAACCTTACTGCCTCTCCTGGTCACCCGCATCTGAAATGATCATGTGTCATGGTAGACTAGAAGGTTTTTAGATTTGATTTTGTCTCGTCATGAGTGAATGCAGATATAGGTACACTATAAACATGGCACAATGACAAATGGGATGAACAAAGGGAGCACATGTAGAAGGATAGATTCACCAATGGATGAATGAACAATGCATGCGAAGAGATGTTCTCGCGAACGGATGATCATGCAAATGTTGGATATGGAGCCTGATAATCTTCTATATTCAAAGGTATCGCTACATTGGACCCCAATTTCGTTTCCGCCCGTAAAATATTCGCTACAGGGGGGGTCCAAGGGGGCGGCTGCAACCTTTTTGGAGCCCCTCCTGGTGGGGGGTTTCGAGGGAAGCACCGCCGAAGCTAAGAATATAAGTAAAATTGCCTTGTAAAATGTTGTAATTTCATAGTCAATCTAGGTCATTCATTAAGCGGAGATCTGACAGTAGAAGTTATGTTTAATTTATGGTTTTTTGCCCTAGAAGGCAACCCCTCGCTATATATGAGGGAACTGTATTGCGTCTATGCATATATGTATTTTGAGTGAGGAAGAGAGAGGAGATTGAGAGCAAAGAGGGAGTTACAACGGATCTGTTGTAGGTTGTATCTCTTCAATTTGCTAGATAATATAAAAAGAAGGACTGGTTGTTTCTCCGTGGACATAGCCCAAACTAGGTGAACCACGTATATCTGTGTCTCTCTTGTTTTATGTGTTTTCTGTGTTTATATTTCTGCAATATTTTATGTGTTCCATTGCTCTGTAATGTATAATTTTCTAACAACTGGTATTAGAGCCGAAGGTCTATTTGGCTGATAAATTCGCAGGAGAGAAGGGTTCCTGGTTCAAGTGGGAGCAATGGCGGAAGATGGTAGGTTTAGGGTCGAAAAATTCAATGGCTAAAACTACCAGCTGTGGAAGATGCAGATGGAAAATTATCTGTATCAGTGAGATCTCTACCTACCATTGAGTGGAAAGACAAAGAAGCTGATGAGTATTACAAACACATAATGGAATATCCTCGACAGAAAGGCACTTGGAACAATACAATTGTGCCTAGTGGCGTCGGTAGCATTTAATATTTCAAAGGAAATGACAACAGAGGGTTTAATGTCGACATTGGCGAAACTATATGAAAAACTCTCGGCCTCAAATAAGGTATTTCTTATGAAGCGTTTATTTAATATGAAGATGTCAGAAGGTGGATCTATTGCAGACCATTTAAATTATTTTAATACAGCTACAAGTCAATTAAGTTCTATAGGGGTAACTTTTGATGATGAAGTTAGGGCTCTGTTATTTCTGTGCTCATTGCCAGAAAGTTGGAATGGTTTAGTTATGGCCATTAGTAACTATGTCTCTAGATCTAGTACTTTAAAATTTGATGATGTTGTGAGTGCTATCCTTAGCGATGAAATGCAACACAAAAGCTCTGGTGAGCCATCAGGTAATGCTTTGACTACAAAGACTAGGGGAAGAAAAATGGAAAGAGGAAAAAGCCCCAGGTATCGCAGTAAGTCAAGAAAACACATATCCAAGTCTAGATCAGGGATAGTGTGCTAGAAATGCGGGAAGAAAGGACACCTGAATAAAGACTGCAAGTTTTGGAAGGGAAAAGAAGGAGACGCACAACAAGAAACTAATCATGAAGCGCATGTAACAGGTGATGTGTTGCAAGATGCTTTTATTCTTTCATTAGAAAATATTATTGATGCCCGGGTGATAGATTCAGGGGCCTCATTCCATGCCACACCTAATAAGAAACATTTTCATGATTATGTTCAAGGAGATTTTGGACAGGTTCAATTGGTTGATGATAAACCCTGTAAAATCGTTGGAATGGGTACAGTTTTCATAAAACAGCAAAATGGAAATCAGTGGCTATTGAAGGAGGTAAGGCATGTTTTAGATCTGAAGAAAAATCCGATTTCAACAGGGCAATTAGGAGGTGAAGGTTGTATAACTACTTTCATAGATAAAACCTGAAAGGTCACTAAAGGATCCCTGGTAATAGCGAAAGGAGGAAAGGTTGGTACATTGTATTTATGCAATGGTATTTCTAATTCTGTTAATGCTTTAACCTCTACAGGAGAAGATACAGCATTGTGGCATCATAGGCTTGAGCACATGAGTGAGAAGGGGATGCATATTCTTCACTCAAGAAATTTGTTGCCAGGTTTGAGGCATGTTGATTTAAAATTCTGTGAGAATTGTGTTTATGGAAAACAGAAGAGAGTCAGATTCCTTAGAGTTGGGAAAGAAAAGAAGAGAAAAAATTTAGAGCTTGTGCATACAGATGTATGGGGACCTGCTCAGGTATCATCTCTTGGTGGCTCTCATTATTATGTT
>APFE031207489.1:12198-23690 GCA_000404065.3 Pinus taeda | reverse complement strand
TTTAAAGTGGGGTTAGTGTGCGCCTCAAACCCCCTATGACCCCCCCCACCCGCTACACAATCGGTGCAACAAAGGGGGGCTCTTCCCCCCTCTAACCCCCCGGTTAACTACTTGGACTAGTCATGGAAAGCATATAACACAACCCAACACCAAGTATTTAATTTTGGTATCTTTGGAAAGCAAGGAAATTTTCTTCAATTTGAGTTGAGCATACACATTATTTAGAGTAAGTTTTGAGGTAGTGATAGTAGTTTGTGTGAAAGTAGAGTACACCATCTCTCTTGCCTTCCTATGCATATCTATTTGATCCAAAGGATGGACATCCTTTGCCTCAAATTTGAAAGTGGTTTGTTTGAAATTTGTTGCTCACTTAGGTTGAGGGACCTGGGCCTGCAAGAATTCCATATGCATTCTTCCCTTCTCTGTATCATATGCTGAGATGAGTTTGTGTTAAATGGAGGAGGATTTCTTTCTGAACTGAGCTGATATGTTATCATGGATGGCCTCATTCTTCTGCTTATTTTCCTTGTATCTTTTAAAAATGTCCAACTTTCTTTGCTTTGTAGATGTTTCTAGTGTCTAAGGGACAATAGTTGGAATATATTTAGTAACTGAGGAAGATGATGGAGATTCTGTAGTACCACTATCTAGCTTGAAATTCTTCAAACCTAAGAGTACAATAGTGCCTTGTGTGTCCTCCACTAATGGAAATTCTATTTCATAACCTGAGCCTGCTTTAATCTTCTTAGTATATATTTTAAATTCTTTAGCAAAGACTTCGATGACTGGAGAATCATCCTCTCTTACTCTCTTATTTGTTTTCTCTTTGGGTATTGGAGTCTCTGAAGCTGTCTTGGAAGTACCTGCTCCTCAACCTCCTGCAATGTATTTTCCACCCAAGTGTGCTAGTTCATATACTTTTCTATTTCAGGCCTCTGAGTGTGCGCATATGGTGTAGCTTTTTTTCCAACTCTCAACTTGGAACTTACGCCAAAGGGGTCATAAGACCAAGTGAAACTGAGAGGAAAGTTCATTTGTTTCATTAGGAGGTCTTCTTGCTCTCCCGTTGCTCTACTGTTGTAGATGAAGGGTCCAACTTGTGTCTTGATCCGGAACTGTGATTTCTTCTTGGCTGCCATGAAATGAATATTGTCAGAATGAATTATCTGCCTGATGTATTCCAAGCCAAATATCTTCATTGAGAAATATTTGGGCAGTTTGTATGGTGGCAGATCTGAACCATACGCTCTAATAATTGATCCTTGGAACCTGCTGGCCACTTAAAAAACAAGTGTATGGATATACAAATTGGTCTATGAACTATGAAAATTGTATTCCTGTGATTGTTTTTTGACTAAGGAAGTCCATAAAACAATTGACTGTGGCTCTCCTTGTTGTTCAAGTTTCTGCACAGAGAATGGAAATTTATCTATTTGAAAAAATATAAACATATACATAAGAAGTGATGAATATATGAACATTCCTTAACTGAAGGAATTGTTCATGAATTACATTTGATAAGAAGTTACCATAGTGAAAAGTGACTGATGGTTGTTCTTCTGAAGGAAGGGTGGATAGAAAGCCTAGAATAGGCTCATCTACCCAGTCATCTGAATAATAGCCAAGAATGGATGACAAAACAAGTATTTTTGTCTTGTCCTTTGAGGGATCATAGAAGAGGGATATAGAGGATTTTTCTTAGGGAGTTGAGAGTCTTTAGGGAGGAAGATTTCAAATATGAAAACTCTCTAGGGGGAAGTTAACTTATGGTAAATTTCTCTAAGAGCTTCAATGGAGAAAGAGGAGAGGGAATCACAGTGGGGAACCTACAACATTTGATTAATGCTGTCAGCTATGATGGTGAAGATAATTTCACCATTTGGGGATATAATCACCCTCTTTCTTGTAAGGTAAGAGGCTTGGCATCTTAGGAATATTTTAGAAAACTGATAGGATTGGGGAACAACAAACAAAGGGATTCTGGATTGCCAGAGGTGTATCTCATTAGATTGGTCAAGGCAATTGTCCCGAAACCAGGAACGCAATTCGAACAAGTCGAATTCACACAGCGTTTCGGCGATTTTGTAATATCTATCTGCGAGTGGGGTTTGGTCTAAATCGATAGGGGGAGTGAGCATCAGATTGATTATAGGGGTGATTTTAGGTTCCATGGTGGTTGTAGAATGGAGAATTGAAGATTGTAACAACACAAAATTGTTGTGATTGCAATAATTGGTGAGAATTCAGAGTGGCAGAACTTTGTCAATTTATGAATGATAGGCAATAGAAATGTTGCGGCAATATTAGAGCACAGAGGGGCGGTAACACTATTGAATGAGCAAGGAAAGGAAGGTGTAAACGCAATGATTAATCTCATATTTATTTGTTGTGAACTAGCCTTAACCGTTGGATTAATGATCTTTTTAGGGCATTAACTCATATAGTGGCGCGGACAAACAGATAGGGGATTTATGGAGGTTGCAACAATCTCGGACGTGGTAGTTGGGGGTTGGTGGATGAGTGCAGTGGGATGCTTGGTGGGAATGATAGGGGTAGGGAGAGGTGGCACGATGAGAGTGGTAGCTACAACGGGATGTGGAGGCAACTATTGGCGGGAAGGCGAGCTGAAGAGGGATATAGAAACAACTTTTAAAGTTGGGCGGGGGGGGCAACGGTATTCAGTTTATGGGGGGGGGGGGGTCCAAAATCACCCGGTGGCAACACATATGTGGGAGGTAAACCGATTTTCGAACCCCCCTGTCATTAAATGTTGTCACTTCAGGGGGGTTCGAAAAATGTCGTGGGTCATCGGATTTATGCGGTGAATGATCATGTGGTCGTGAAGTGTGGAGAGGTTAACACTGGAGGGCTCCGCCATATCTATCGGGTGCGTAAAACATAACCCAAGGTCCAAAACTTTGGATAAGGGAATACTTCAAACTTATTACATAAAAATTTTCATTTTCCTATTCTAATGCTATCTGAAAGCAAATGTGGGCACATTTGAGTATGCAAACCCCTTCAATTTTTATTCTAAGAGATAAAGATTATTTATTTCAAACACTAGACTAATCTAATCAACTAAATTAATCCAGATTAAACAGTTGGATTAACATTATTCACCTATTCTACCCACCTAATCTTAACTAAGATTAAATTGTTTGGTTAAGTTATTCATTCTAACCTAATCAACATAAATTGAAAACAGCTTGAGCATGATTAAACTATAGGTATCAAGCAGAAAGGGATTGTGGCATTTTAAACAAGATGCACACAATTTCACAAATTTATTTTTTACAAAGCAAGAAGGCTAGTAGTGGCACTTAAGCTAGTATCACTTTCATGTTTATTCATTTTTTGTGGGGTTCACTTATCATTTCTTTTCTTTTTCTCTCTCTCTTTTTTATTTTTTTGTATTTATACCCTCTTTTCATTTTTTATTTTAATTTTTTGTATCTTTTTTTTTGGAAATCATTTGTAGAAAGCTATATTATTTACAATTTGAAATACTAAAAGAAAATACTTAATGATCATTGATCCTATAAATTATAGGACCCTAACACATTCCTGATCTAGCAAAACCATAAATTTAGAAACCCTAGATCTAAACATATCTAGCCTAATATTGTTTTCCCACTCTAGTCATATTTGGTTGGGAGTTTTACAGAGAGAGCCCTCTCTGGTTTAGTAGGGTTGGTTGTTGAACCCTAAGTGGTTTGAGGCTACCTCCATCGATCTCCTTTCCCGGCCTTGGGATATTGTGGAGGATAACATGGTCTAATGCAACTATAATTTTTAATATGACCCCCTCCATTCAAGTGACCTGCAACAAAAGTGGGAGGCGTGCATTGAATTTCGTTGCGAGGTGGATCGTATATGGCTAGCAGAAATTTCTCAGTGCTACATATGAATACTGAGTTCTAAAAATGTTCCTTCAAGACTTCTAGTCCCTATAAGCACCCGTAGCTTATCTTACAAACCTTGTTTGAGTTGAACCTTTCCCACATTTGTTTGTGGTGGTCTTTGTAGAATGTTAGAGTAGCTTCGACACTCGTGAAATTCACAAAACCATGCCATATGTTGCATCTGTTTTGTAAATCAATTGGTAAGTACAAAAAATCATAGGTTCAACTTCATCTGAGTCCACAATTCAACAATTCACTTGTAAACAATGCTCGTCTAATAACTTAATGAAATCTGGTTAGTTGTACTTATTAGGAATGTTTCAGACCATTAGAGTGTTGTGGGGCATGCCTTGATTTAATTTCACTTCCTTCTCATTAAAAATGTAAAGGGAACATAGAGTGCTCCTGGAATTAAACCTGTCCTTGAATTATAACTATGATGGCTCCCTTCCACAGGAGAGAAACCATCAACACTGTGTAATTCCATGTTGGGATTGTTGGGAATATATGGATGCAAAATCTTGCCATTAGATCCTCCATACGGAGATGGAAAACCCTTCAAGTGAAGCTGATCCATTTGTCCACAGGGATGAGTACCCATGCTTGATCCATTTATCCCTTATTGATGCTCATGCAGACTCCATGGCCCTGCGTTGAATCCAACTCCACTTGTAATTGATCCATTTTGAATATAATTGGAGCACCACTTTGAGCCTGACATAAATCTATCTTTCACGCTTACCATATATTTATTTACCACCTAATGCTACCATTTCTTTCTCTGCATCACGCATATCGTAAAATTTAGCAAACTTGTGTGTTCTAGGTGGTGAACCCCTCACCTCATTCACGCAACCATATCTTCCAAATATTGTACACAACTGTTCAAGATAGGAGTCAACATCCAAATTGTTCACTAACAAAGTTCCCTGATTATATTCCGAGCAATTAGTATTGTTAGTATATTGAACGTAAACTGACTTGCCGCGTATGAGACCTTTTGCAGGACTTGTGGATTGCTTAAGGGGTCTATTGGAAAAGTGAGGGGAGGTGAGCAACTCTCGGACCACCTCAGAATCCGACGTGATATCAGCTAGCATGCAACCCAAGCTAAAGGACATGATCTTCTTCGCACCATGAAGATGAGCTAGAGATTCAAGCTTGCGGTGAGAAAAGCCGATGATCTTATCCATTAGGCTTCCAATAATTGGCCATCCTTTCAGGCTATGAATGGAAATATGGCCTCTCTTATGCCTTCCAACCCATGCACAGCCTCTTGGGCTTAGCCAGGCAAATAGAACAACATAGACAACAACAATAAGCAATGCAATATACATAGGCCACCGATGCCATGGAGAAACGTCGTCAGATGAAGAGTGCAAGAAGTAAGTAGGGCCATCTTTTGTGAAGAGAGGAAGGAAACATAACCATCACCCGCTTCCTCCAGTGATCCAACGATTCTCCATTTCTGGCAATCACCTTTCAAATAGAGAAACCAAAGCGACGAGGAAGCAACAACAACAAAACCAGAAAGAGGAGTGCTTCAAGATCAACTTCAAGGGCGTTCAAAGATGAGGGTTTGGAGGCCAACCACAATGGTTGTCATAAAGGCCTTAGGGAAAATATTTTATTCCATTAATGTACTTCATATGATTCGAAATATGCACCTAGAGAGAGAAAATATTTTTTAATATTGCAAGTGAACTAGACACACAGGAGACATTTCCACTAGTGTGAATCAGGACTAGCTCTTACTTTGATCTGAAGGTAAGATATAACCCATGGGTATCGATCTAGACCACAATGTTCGTTAAGGGGTCGATAAGAGAGGGTGACTAACAGGTAAAAAAATTGCGAAACAAAATATTATGAGAAGATATGAGAAATTTCACTGCAAACCCTTATAACCTTGATCACTATTGAATCATAACCCGCTCTGATGCCACTGATCCGGATTTTGGGGAGGGCCCAAGATCCGAGTAATTGTCATACTAAGAAAGAACAAAAGTGAGACAAACCATAAAATAAATCATGAACTAATTCTGATTAGAACAGAAAATAATAGTTGCAACTACATTGTGTTGGAGAATCTATCCTCTTACAAAAAGAGGCTCGTTATTTATAACATTTTTTGTTACATTACCCTGGGTAACTACCATGGGCGGATTTCCATTTGGATCATTACCATGGGTAAATACCATGGGCAGATTTCCATTTGGTTAATTATTTATAGAGTCACAAACATGATGCATCCTTAGAACAACTTTGAAAAGTCATCTTCATCATTAAGCTACCTGGATTGGGTTACTAGTTCAAAAATCTAGAATTTCTGGAAGTCCCTTGTAGCAAAATAGTAGTAATTTCTAATATTTTTAGAACATGTTAATGACCTTCAATTGAGTTGATTCCACTTGGATTAGGTCCAAAAAACATTCAAGTTAATAAAATTTTTTACCCCAATTCATTTCACTTGATTAGGTCATGCATTCGATAGGTTAGCTAGCTCACTAGTTCTTGAATTTTTAGTTTTCAGAGTGGTAGTTTTCTGTTATTTTTTAGCACGTGTTAATATGGGTATTTTGGAGTCATTCCACTTGGAATAGAGTCCTACATCCCAGTTAATAAAAAAATTTGTCCCATCCAATTTTCATTTGATTTACCTATTCATTCGATGAATTATCTCGTCTTGTAGCAATTTTGTTTCACTTGTAGCAACCTCCTCTAGCACTCCTATAGCACGTGTAAAATTGACCAAATTTGCTCCAAAAGATTGGTTTTTGTCTCTTAGGCTTGAATCATAACCCATAGGCTCTAAATCCATGATTGAGGAATAATAAACACTAATTAGGACATGCCTTTTTACAAAGTAGATTAGGCCTATTTATTTGAATTCACGCTCTTAGGATTTCAATTACAAATTATTGTTCTTGCCTAGGATTAATTTCCTTTCAAAGTAACATTTCCATTTCTACAATTAGTTTAGGATTTGATTTCATGACATTCACTCCATTACATCAGATCAACAAAAGAAGGACACTTGTATGCTGCAAATATAGTGCCGCCACCTCTTAAGTTTGTACAAACCCCAGGTTGATAATTTAAGTTGGTAGCCTTGGTAGTTGCAACATTCTTGTTGTGATATTGGGGCTCATCACTAGGTGTCTAGAATTGATTTTGGTGATATTTTTATCCTATTGCCAATGTAGCTTCTATTATATTACTTTTATCTATTTTTGTTGCATTTGATTTTGAGGTAGAAGATATGGATGTGAAGACAACATTTCTTCACAGGGATCTAAAAGAAGAGATCTACATGAAGCAACCTGAAAGCTTTGTGGTGAAGGGAAAGAAATAACTGGTATGTAAGTTAAAAAAGTCTCTGTGTGGGTTAAAACAGTCACCAAGGATGTGGTATCAGAAAATTGATACATATATACGAGGACTTGGCTTCACCAGAAGCAAAGAAGATCACTATGTGTATTTTAAATTAATTGGTGACCATGTTATTTATCTGGTCTTATATGTGGATGATATGTTGCGATTAGAAATGACAGAAATTATCCAGGATTTGAAGACCCAATTATTCTCCAAATTCGACATGAAGGATCTTGGTGCTGAGAACTATATTTTGGGCATGGAAATTAAATGAGATCAGGCAAAGAGGAAGTTCTCATTAAACCAGAGAAGGTATGTCGAGACAATAGTGCAAAGGTTTAATATGCAGGATAGTAAACCGGTGTAGGTTCCTATTCCTATAGGTGTAAAGTTATTTGTTGAAAAATGTCCCAAGACACAATAAGAGGAAGAGGACATGTCCCGTGTTCCATACACAAGTGCAGTTGGTAGCCTAATGTATGCAATGGTCTATACTAGACCAAACATTGCAAATGCACTGAGTATTGAGCAGGTTTATGTAAAAACTAAGGAAGGAGCATTGCACAACACTGAAGCGAGTTTTCAAGTATTTGTGTGACATTAGTGGTTATGGTCTGTGCTACCAAGGAAGGCTAGGATTGGATAGAGTTTTGGACATCTATGCATTTGTTGATGCATATTGGGCTAGAGATGTGGATTAGAGAAGATCTACAAGTGGGTATGTGTTTAACCTACTTGGAGGTGAAGTCAGTTGGACGAGAAAGAGACAGTTTGCAGTGGAATTTTTAACTACAGAGGAAGAATACATGGCAACCACTCATGTATGCATTGAATCAGTTTGGTTGCAGAGATTGTGTTCAAGTATGGGCTTAGTACAATGAGCTATAAGGATGGACTGTGACAGTGAGAGTGCAATTTTCTTAGCAAAGAATCCTACTTATCATTAAAAGACAAATCACATTGATGTTCAATATCACTTTGTGAGGGATATCGTTGAGGACAAAAAGGTGTTGCTGGTAAAGGTGGACACTTTGAAAAATGTTGCAGATGCATTGACAAATTTTTGTGAGCACTGAGAAGTTTTCTTGGTTTAGAGAAACAATGGGAGTTGCAGGGTTGGACCAATGACTAAGCTCTCTTGTGACCCCCTATGTGGAAAAGAAAATAACAAGTGGGAGAATGTTGGGTGTTTGTTATATTCTTTTCACGACTAGTCGCATGCGTGGGGGTGGGGGTCTAGGGTTAATGGATTGGGGTTTATAAATTCTTCGACAAGTATATATATGTATTGTAACATTGAAAGGAATATATTGAAAAATCAATATGGTAGTCTCTGTTTTGGAATCTAGGGGAAAATGTTTGTGTATTTGTTTTATATTCTTGTCATTATTTATTTTCTGTTTTTAAGAATTCGGTTACAGGTAATTTATGTACAGGGTTAAAACCTAGATTGAATTGGTACATAATGATATTATACCATTTTTTACTTACTTATTTTTAGGAGATAAGTGTGCACTTATTTTCATTGATGACTTCTAACATTGCTCTTCAATATATTCTCTTAATTACACGATGAGGTCATCACTACTTTTAAGACCTTCAAAGTTTTTGTTAAGAAGCAATACTCTCCTTCTATAATTAAAATATGCATAGATAATGAAGGGAAGTATGTCAAGAAAACATTTAAGGATTTTTGTAGAGAACATGGAATTTAACATTAACATTTAGTTCCCTACACCACTCAACAAAATGGAAT
This sequence comes from Pinus taeda, assembly GCA_000404065.3. Lineage (NCBI taxonomy): Eukaryota > Viridiplantae > Streptophyta > Pinopsida > Pinales > Pinaceae > Pinus > Pinus taeda. The sequence goes on along the minus strand of APFE031207489.1, from coordinate 14,654 downwards.
TGTTGAAAGAAAGAAATAGACATTGAAAGAGATGACCAATGATGTGTTTCAATCCATGAACATGGCACCTTTCTTGCTGGAAGTAGTGAATTGTGCCAATTACATTTAGAATTGAATGCCTCATAGGATAATTTTTCATATGACTCAAAAGGATGTTAGGGGCCATGTTAAGCTCTATGCCTTGACATTTAGAGTATTTTAAAATTCAACATGGGCCCTAATTTTAGATGAAAAGCAGAAAGTTATGGAGAAGAAGAGCCAATCATCATGATTTGTTGGTTATTATGAGAATATGAAAGGATATAGGTTATTTCATTTACTTCAAAAGATGGATCGTTTGAAATCATGTTCTTCGTTTCGATGAGTAACCCAACACCAAATTATCTCTTTCTACTTTCATAGATTTTCAGGCCAATCATGGTGCAAATCATGTTCATAGTCATGATTTTGTGAAACAAGAAGATGTTGAACATTTTGAAGATGACAATTAGTTAAAATAAAATAAGCTCTCAACACCAACAAAATATGAACAACCTTATCAAGAACAACATTTGAGATTTTATAAGTGAAAGAGGTCTGAAATGTATAGCAACAAGCCAACTAATTTCAGTTATTTTTCTTATGACTCTCACCTTTTTTGGTCACAAACAAATATCATCTCCTTTCTGAGTCATGCCATTTTAAATGATCCACAACAATTTTGTGATGTTGTTGGGATAGTTGATTGAGATGTTGTCATGATAAAGGAATACTATTCCTTGATGAATAATTACACATGGGATCTCAATCCTTTTCCTAAGTGAAGAAATTTGGTTTGTTGTAAATGGGTCTACAAATTCAGTTATGCAACAAATGACTCTGTTGAAAAGTAAGAGGTTCATCTTGTGGTTCAGGGATTTTCACAAATTGAAGGGATTGATTATTCTAATACCTTTGCCTCAATTTCCAATATATATGTCTTGTACTTTCTCTTTCTACCTTCCAAGTATGGTTAGTTTGCTAGATGGATGTGAAGAGTCCCTTTTGACATAGTGATTTACATGATGAGATATACATAGTGCAACCACCTACATATGATTTTTCTCTTGTTTGTAGGTTTTGAAATTCACTTTATGTTCTCAAACAAGCTCCTTGAGATTGGTATGATGGATAGTTTTTTTATTTATTTCAAGGTTCAATCATTGTTATTTTGACCCTATGATGTACATTGAGAGGCAGGGCATTGATCTCTTGATTTTAGTTTTAGATATGGAGGATTCAATTCTCATAGGGAGTTCTTCATAGATGATTCAAAGTGTTTAGGGAGAATTGATGTCACAATTTGATATGAGAAATCTATATCTTATGCATTATTTTATTGGTTTATAAGTCCTTTAGCCTTTAAAAGGGATCTCTAGTTTGTAGTAGAAGTATACACTTGATTTACCTTAGCACCTTGGGATAGCTAAGTGTAGGCCTACACCCACTTACTTTCAATCACATGTTACCTTTTTTCTAGTGGCTCTTCACTAAGCATTAACCTTTCATTACATTTACGTTGTTAGGAATCTATTTTATTCAACTCATAGACACCTTGACATCTCTTTCACAATAGGTTCGTTCTCTGAATTTTCTTAAGATCCTCATGAGAGTTTTTAAAAGAAAACAAAGCACATTCTGAGGTACATTCATGGTATCACCAATTTTGGCATTTAATAAACTTTTAGTTTATCGAAATCAGATCATTATATTGTTTTTAATCCATATCAATGCTTTCACAGTGGAAAAAGTGGAGGAATTAGCTCACAAAACATTTTTATCAGTAAGACTTGGTTTGGAAAATTGGGTTTTGAAACCTTGTAGGAGCAGTTTAAGGTATCAAACAATATATATACCTTTTTGTGCTATTCTACACACAAATACCTTTCTAACGATACAAGAATCATCTCAATCAAAGTCTGTATGCAAAAAATATGCCACTTGGAAGTTGACTTTCTTCTTTTGACCACCATAATTTAAGAGGATGCCATGCCAGCCTCCGTTATTCATGGAAAAGAAGCTGACCACATCATCATTGTTACACAGTAATTTGTCACCGTTTGTCACTGTCCCTGTTACCCCTCTCTTGCATCTTGGAGGACCCATTCCGGGACTTGTGAGAAGTGACAAGACTTGAAACCACTTGCCTTATTCACCTCTAAACATGAGCTTCATATGCCCTTAAGACATCTCCTGCTCATTGCCCTTAAAAACAACCCTTTTTGCATTAGCGCTGGTGCCCTGTGTTATGCCCGCGCCAATGGGGAAATCCTATTGAAAGGGCGCGGCATTAGCGCTCTGTCCCAGAGTCGCAATCGTGCCAACCATTTTGGGCAAAGTTTTCAACCACTTAAACCTCCGAAGGTTCTGTCCACCTCATTCACCAAACTGATTCCAAGTTGAGTGAGGATGGTTTGGCTTCGAATCTCCTTGGATGG
>APFE031207488.1:222510-236021 GCA_000404065.3 Pinus taeda | reverse complement strand
AACAAAATAAAAATAACCCTATAAAAATAAAATAATAATAAAAATGACCCATAATATTGAGAATCCATGGTATTCATGTAGAATGTAGCCCATGTAAATGGAGAAATTAAACCAGCCTAGATCCATCTTAACTCTAGATCTACCAAGCTCAGAGAGAGATTATTATTCTTCAATTTTAAGGTCATTGCCAAGGGTGGAGATTTGTCTGCTAAGTCCAAGAAGGCATACATACTCTACCCCTCTGTTTTTGAACCTGTGACCTCTTAGGAGAAAACACATGCTCTTAACTATTAAACCCACTCAAACTGTATAACAAGGTAAACCAATTAAATTACCTCATAAACTAAAATTAAATTATTATTATAAAAAATAAATCAAAATTAATGAATAAAAAAACAACGCTTATTATAAAATGATGATGATGATGGTTAACGTCCACTAAGACCAAACTTTGGTCTATCAGACCTAAAAAAACGAATTATTTAGATTGATTTAAGATTTTATTCCTATGCTCACAAAAGCTGGAGAGAAGCCTCCCGAGCTCACTATAATTTTGACAACGTAAAAGGCTAGGAAGGTTAGTACTGCAACAAATATTTTCAAACTGAGATCTAATGTGGTTGTACCTGGGGCACTCTAAGAGGAAGTGATTTTCATCCTCGATGTTCATTTTCTCACAGAGATGGCAGAACCTTTCCATCCATGGTGTTTTAGGAACTGCCCAACGACTCGTTTCATTATGGAGCTCATGAGAGTTCGTTCTAATCTTGGCTATATTAACTTTTCTTCTTATTGCGCATAGTTAAAACAGAGAGATACTTTTTGATCTTCTAGCGGTGGGGTTGATGAACCTCCTTATAATATCTTAATTTCTTTTAGTCTGCAAATTTTTTCACGCCACATTTTCCTTTGTACTTAGAGTAACAATATTTTAATGTTATAATGTTTTGCAATGCACATTCTTGTATCACCCAAATAATACATATAATTATCATTTCATTAAAACATAAAATATAATTATATATATCTAAAAATAAATAAACTCAATCAAAATATATATATATTTATATATATAAATACCTATAAAACATGCCATAGATCTATCACTGAATATATATTTGAAATGAATCAAGCTATAAAAACTACATAAACCTAAATAATTAATTATTTATTTTAATCTTTAAAATATAAAATAATTACATATTATCACCATGTGCTTAGAATGAATGAAACCTACAAAAAGTTTATCAAATATTTATGTATTATACATCTAGTTGAAATGAAAACGTGCAAAGAAAACTTAGCTCATCACTTTTATTTGCATTATTATTGAAAAATTAATATAATATTCGAAACATATAAAAAGTTTATCAAATATTTATGTATTATACATGTATTTGAAATGAATGAAATTTGCATTTGCATTATTATTGAAAATTTAATATAATATTCGAGACAGACAAAAAGTTTATCAAATATTTGTGTATTATACATGTAGTTGAAATGAATGAAATCGGCAAGAAAATTTAGTTTATCATTTTTATTTGTATTATTATTGAAAATTTAATATAAAAATATTATATTATCGGTCAAGTTAGACACCAAATTAATGTATGAGATCTTCTTGTTTGTGGGACAAGGGACCCACTTCTATGTAACGATTTGATTGCTAAGTTTATAAAACATACATATTCTATCCTCCTCCAATTTTGAACTTGTGACCTTTTAGGAGGAAACACATGCTTTTAATCATTAGACCCACTCAAGTTGTAGAATAAAAAATACGATGTGGTTTTCCTAGGTTCATACCATTATTTATTTCGAGACTATCTCGAGGATTTTCCGTATTTTGCATTATGTACACATGAGCACACTATGTCAATGCTTGCAAAATATGTGTCAGTAATCTACATGCTCGTGAATCCCCGATGGGGGTGATTACTAAAGGAATTTTATGGTGATGAGAAACACAGTTCTTCAATAGGTACAAGTTCTCATAACTTATTACTCCACATGTGAACTCTTGGCATGCATGTCTTCCACTGGCTTCGACCTCTGACAGCTCTCACAGCTCTCACGATACGTTCCGGGCTCCCCCACTTCCTTCGCATGCTAACCACATGGAAAACATGTGTACTGGGTACAGTGCTTGACATGTTACAACACATGGTGTTAATTGCTACACCTACAGACTTCGACATCACCAACTCTTCAAGATCGGTATACTTGCTGATTCCTTTTGTCTTTGTGATCATGGTGACCTCCTCTTATGGTTGATTGGTTATCACCAGATATTTCCCTGACAGACAGAATTTTCCAGTTAATGGCCTCATCATGAGCTATGCTTCGATTTGTAGGAGTCTCAGGTTTCTCTAGGACACATGGTTTGTGTCGTGCAACTCCCACGAGCTCGTCTCTGGCATTTCAACCAAGCTTGCCATGCAGATAACAGTCTATAAATCGTTCACGATGGTATTAAGATGGCGAAGGTCGAAAGGTCATGTTTTTGTTGATAATACTATTCTCTAGGTCATCGAACTAAGTTTCGAACTGGGCGGGTGGTTTCACTGTTGGGCACTCGCTCCATTTTAAGGGCAAGTGGTTTCATTGTTGGGTCCTCGTCCCATACATAAGTCTACTTCACTCATGTTATACTCTTACAGTATTGTATGTTGTTCTCGTCTTTATAGGAGTGTAGGGTTTCCGGGTGGGTGAGTTACTCCATGTTTTTTGTGCTCTTCTTGCACAATACAGGGATTGGCCTGTCTTTTCAGATCATGGTCATTTTGTCCTCGACTTCCTTGAAAAGCACAGAGCCTACTAGGGTCTTGTTTAATTTCTCGATGCTTGTATGTGGAGTATGGTACGCGGGGACCTTTTCCATCTTGTTTTGAAGGCATTTTACACTATTCCCACCTCCCCAAAGACTAGTTTGTCATCTAAACTCAAGTTATATTTCATCAACCTAAGGAGTGCTCTCAGGTCTCTCTATTAGTCGTGACTATTAATATTCCCAGTCAGTTCTCGCGAGGTACCTTTAGCTTGTTTTGTTTGGTTTACCCTACGAGTCGTATTTTGGTTCAATTTTCTTTGCCTAGTCATAGCGCTAGTTATTGTGTCACAACCCACGTCCAAGTATCACACTCCTCCTCTCTCTCTGCAAATCATATCCTATGATCTATTGTAGTTGAGGTCTTTGTTGAATGGAGGTTAATTATGGTTCCAAGGATGTGACAACTAGCATGCATAGGTAGAGTTTTTGGGTCTTCCTCAACTAGACATCATCATCTCTTTGGATGAGATTCTGTTGTCAATTTTTTTTATTCTAGTCCAATGGAATTTAAAAAGGAAATACTATGCATGAAAGCCAAATAATTTGGCAATTGAAAATACTTTTTTGATTCAAACATTAGAGAAAATTACCTTAAATGGGTACGGGACCCTAGAAAATTCAAGAAAAGGCATCTCCACTTCTTACACTCCATTACCCACCATCAACAACTAGAAACACTAATGAGTATGGTTATCAAAGATAAACAAATTGACAACTACAAAATTTTGTAGCTCAGGAAGAACTCAAGCGTATAATGAGGGACATATGATATGATTTGGATGACATTACCACAAGACTAACTCGGGTGGAATGGTACATTGCCACAGATTCGGAAACTAAAACCAATGGCCACAAAGAAGTGGATACTGTTATCAACGCAATTCCCATCAATTCCATCAATGCCAATTTAGCCTCTCCAGCAGTTAACTCCAACGATGCCGCCTCTTCGGGCTCACCAACCATCATCCTTGATTAGCTCTTTCATATTACTGCTAGCATATAAGTACTTTGTTTCTATGTTCTAGTTTTAAAATCTTGTAGTACTGAATTGTTTTATGTTTACTTTTGGTCATGATCTCTTTTTGTAAAGGGTGGTTAAAAGTAAGAAAGTTTGCCTTGAGGAACACCCTACTATCTGGTATGTTTTCAAAGTTTGAAAAGACTTACAATTTTTTTTACTGGTAGAGGAATTTTTCCTACAAAAGGTTTCATATAGTCAAGATAGTTTTCAGAAAGCAACTCTTATGTAATTCCCTTGTTTTTCGATAATAATATAAAGTAATATTTACAACAACAAAAAATGTACATTTCTTATGAGCAGGATCAAAGGAAGACTCGGTACTCCCATGGGTGGACTGGGAAAAGGTAGCAAGGCCAAAGGAATGGGTAGGATGGGGAATCAAAGACTTAATAGCTTTCGGGCCAGCGCTGGCAGCGAAGCTGGGATGGAGGCTTATCAAATCGGAGAACCTTTGGACTACGGTGGTAAAACGAAAATATATCGACCCAATGCCATTAGAACACTGAATCAGAAGCCCAACCAAAAAGAAAGGCAGTGCCTCAATGGTGTGGAAAGCAACATTAGAAGCCTTTAAGATCATAAAACATGGTCTATCCTGGTAGGTAGGGAATGGCGAACATGTCCGATTAGGGAAGGATCCTTCGATAGGATGCAACGGATATTTCATACTATCCCCGGGACACATCAACTATCTTAACTCTAGAGGCATAAATAACCTTAGCCAGATTGAAAAACATGTCCACTCCTCCATATGGGGCCAAGCATGGCTTTTAAGATTGGACCTAAATCTCAACCCTCAATGGACAGGGAGTGGATCACTTTTACCTCAGAGTTGTCTAGATCAAATGTCGGATTAAGAGATAGACCAGATCAGTTAGTATGGGTCCATGCAGAGTCAGGAAAATACTCCCCAAAACAAGTTTACAAGTACCTAATGACAAAGAAAGGTTGGGGGAGTCAGGATTGGTGGGTAACCTCAATCTAGAAATTGCAATGCCCGGTAAAAGCCCAAATGTTCTTTTGGTGCCTCCTAAAGGAGAAGGTTCCTACTTGGGACATCCTACAGAAAAGATTTAAGTCAGGACCAGGAATATGTGCCCTTTGCAAATATCCTTTGAGACAATTTTTCATCTCTCGATGGATTGTTCCATCTCCAAAGTAGTCTCACAAGCAGTCGGGGAACTGATCCACAAAAGAGTTGCATGGAATGGGCAGATGATAGCAAAAACCTGGAAATCTTGGTGGAGCCAACATCTTGAAGGGAATTTGAGGAACCTTCCCCTTATCATCTCCTGGGGGTTATGGATCACAATGAACAAAAGTATCTTTCAAGATCAAATCCCCTCGGTGGAGAGCATAACTATCAGAAGTGCATCTATCTTCACAAGCATCCCTGAACCCATTCACGAGGAGTTACCTCACCCGATCAAAGAAGAGAATATCAAGGAAGGGATTCCATGGGCATATTTCGATGGGGCCTCTAGCTAAGACAACAAATGCGGAGCTGGGCTGATCATTCACCTAAACCCCGATAGAAGCCTCATAGCCTCAGTGAGCTTAGGGAATGGAACCAATGATTTCACCAAGCTAACAACCTTAAAATCCTCCTTTGCTAGCTCACCCAACTGGGCATATCCATGATTCAAATCTTTAGGGACTCTTTGAACATTTCCAAATGGTTCAATGGAACAAGCAGATGTCAGAACTACATGTTATCATCATTACTAGAAGAAACCATGCATTTAAAAACTCATTTAGACATCATCTCTCTATGTCATATATACAAGGAATGCAATGATGCTGCAGACCAGCTTTCTAAAGAGGGTTTGCAACAAAATATGGGTTGTTGGAGAATAGAGGACAAAGAGATGGATGAAATCCGTGTGTCGGATCGTCCACCCTATGCGCAAAACCAATCTCTCTGAAGCCACAACTAGGGCTCTAGCACTTTCCTTCCTTTACAATCTTTCTTTTTCTTTCAGTTTAGAATAGCAGCTACAAACACTCTCTAAACTTCTTAAACTTAAAAATATAAAAACACAAAAATTTTCAGCTAGCTCATTCTTGTTTGGGTTGTTTTCCCTTCTGAGCAGACCTGGGAACGTTTCAACTAAAGCAGTAAACTTTATTGCTGAAAACAACGACCTTTTTGTGGTTAAGATCTAAAAGAAATTGATCATCCAACAAGGGTTTCTCATCTCTGAGGAGGTCTTGGATACAAAACTGATCAGTGAACCAAAATCAGAGTCTCGAGACGGCAGGAAGGGGCATCCCTCAAGCAACATCTCGGCAATTTTATGACTAAAAATCATGCAGTCACCTAAATGCCTAACAACATCAACTTTTTGTATTGCAATGAAAAGTTCGATTTTTTCTCAAAAAATAAAATAAAATATAAACAAAATCATAAATAAAAAATAAAAACAAAATATAAATTAAAAATGTACATGCTATGAAAATAAAATGAAATGCCTATGGTTATTATTATGGCATAGGTATATTATTTAATGTTACTATTGTGCTTAAACAATATATATTAAGTTTTTGAAATAATTGATGTGTTTTTTCACTTAGAATCTCAATGATAAGTTAAATTTTTAATAATTATATTATTGTAATGGTTTTAAGTTTTATTTTTTAATGATTTATTGTATTTAAAACAATAATTCAGTTTATATTTTTTATTTTAATTTAAATATGAATTTTGCACTTTTTGATGTTAAAGATAATTTATTAATTTCCATTTAAATAATTAATATAGATTTATCTCAATTCCAAATCTACTAAAAATGGAAGAGATCACACTTCTTAAAAAAAAATTCTAAGAAATTTGATCTTGACTCAATAATCCAAATTTAAAATAAAATAATCCAAATTTAAAATAAAATAAGTATAAATTAGTATAAAAAAATGTTCCAAATAACTATAGATACCTTGTTATATATATATGATTTTGAGACGAAAGATGATTTTCAATTATTTCTAGTAAATCTATATTAAATTGTGATTGCCAACTGATACTATGATTCAGATGGAAGCTTTCTCAATTATCTTAGTCCCACCCGTGTTCAACCTTTGTCAATGCCCACGCAATATATTCCAATTACGTTAGTCTCCTAATGGATGCTAAAAAGATTAAAATGAAAATTTATCGATTGTTTCAATATTAGACAGAGTCAGCGTAATAAAATACATGTAATAATATATTGACCCATCAAAATGCATTATAATAATAAAGAGTCCATGTAATAAAATACATATAATGATATGTTGGCCGCTCAAAATACAAATCAAAAAGGATAAAATACAAAATCAAAATGCTGCACAGAATAATTCTAGTAAAATTATTTTTAATATTTAAATAGTATAAATTTTTAATTTAAATTTTAAATTTTTGAATGGGATAAATTGGTATTGTTTAATTATTTTTATGTTTTAGAATGTTTAGTTAGAATTTTACAAAATAATTTTGGTTAAAATGGTGTTTTTATATTATTTAAAATTCATTGTATAAATGTATAAATGAATTTAGCATTTTGAAAAATTTTTGAGATGTTAAGATTGTGTAGAATTGATAGATCAAAGTTATGATTCCAAAAATTTATTGTATAATTTTGAACAAATTTTACCAAAATATATATTTAAAATCTCTCTAAAACTTAAAATAGTTAAACTCCAACATATAAATTCCACACACCTCGAAGGGGGGTGCCTACGTACTCACATTCCTCCTCGCCTTGAAATCATGACAAGGCAATTAAAATGGGGTTTTGGATCCCACCCTACCCGGTGCAATGCATGTGCTTTGGTCATATCAATGGTGATGGCAAGAAGTTTGTATAAAGAGAGATGTCATCCAAGCCTTATGGGAAGAAGAGATGAGTACAAGAGGTATCGGTTAGCAATCAAAGTGGCTTCCCTCCACACTAAAACCATTATTGGGATTGAATTTGCTCCAGATTCTTGACATCTATGTGCAAATAGTAAGCCCACCATTGGAACCTCCATCAAATATTTAAATTGCTCTCAGGGCTCATGCAAAGTTCAACTATTTTGGCATTTTAGGCTCAAGTTCTCGTCTCAACATCTCTCTACCAAGTACATGTACTACTTTTGGTCTCCAAATTATTGTCTTGTCAGTGCTCAGTTTCTTGGCATTAGCAATAATTCGTAGCTCAAAGCATGCACTACTCTAAAAGCTAACCATGTCGATAATCATTGGAGTTGTGCTTATATATATCTATATATCTATATATATATATGAAATTTCGAGTGGAGAGGGAAAGAACATAAAAAATAAGAAAATAGGACACGAGTGTAGAGAGTGTAGAGTATGAATTGAGAGAAGGTAAGATTCAACCAAAAAATACTGGGCCCAGTATTTTTCAATTGAATCTTACCTTCTCTCAATGCATACTCTACACTCGTGTCCTATTATTTTTATTTTTTATGCTCTTTCCCTCTCCACTCGAAAACTCCTCCTTCTTTTGATTATCTGGGCCTTCCCCTCCCACTATGGACATGCCTCCATCCATTCTAACCTTTTAGGTTGTCCACATCACTTTCCTTCAGTCTTTTCGGTTGCAACTTTTAGGTTGTACCTATCTCACTTTAGCTCATGCTCCACCTAGTCATCCCATTGTACCACCTTTGGTTCATGTCTTTTGTTCCCTTATCCTTATGTCTTTACCTTGCTCTTTCATGCAACAATGCCCACTGGAAAATTTGCAATTAGATGTAGAGGGGGTTGGGTGTTTCTCCGTCTCTTCCCAAATGGATCACCATGTTGCCTTCACCTCCCAGCTTCGTGATCAAGCACAAGCTCATGACTCCACTGCTTTATATCTTGAAATTATTCCAGCACTAGTTTAGCAAGAAATGAACAAGTGAAAGTCGAACTGCGCGGTGAATGGTGTTTTATTCCAGACCCCTTTTTGACGATGAAGCTCATGACTGGACCCCTGCTATAGGGATATCCACTCGATTGTGATTTTCTTGGTACATGCATGCAATCAAAGTTTACTAGCATACCAAAATTCTCATAGGATAAGTAGTCACTAATCATGCAAACACTCAACAAGAAAATGCAATCAGATTGGTAGAGATGGAGGAAAAAATCAAGTGTATTTAGCGTAAATTGACTATTCTAGCCATGAGATTAGCTAACATCTCCTTTTCCTTGAATGATGATGGTGACCAACAACCACAGATGCCTAGAGGTTCTCACCACTAACTGTTATGATTCACTGGTTTTTTTTTTTTTTGTTAAGCTTGGCATGACCTTCTTTTTCTATTTATAAAACACAAGTTTACACCACATATATGAGATAGGTGGCCTCAACTTGCCAAGTGGGAAACCAAGTCTTTTGGCCCTATCCTCGTTATAAGCCATCCAAAAACAATATTGTATCAGTCAATCTAACCAAGCTATATACGTATCAGTATCATGATAAGAGTCTATGTGTCTATCTATCATAAGCATGCATTAGTAAAAGTAAATGCTACCCACAAGAAACGAAAAAAACATCCAAGAAACTGACTAATCATGTTGTTCTTCTGAGGCAGACTCCACTGGGGCCGCATCTTTGGCTGAGTTGCTAGGCATGTCAGCAAGCTCAATAATGCAAGGGATGTGCCTTTGGATTTGGTCAAGGTGAATGTCCTGCTTACACAGCTGAAATTGTATTGTCTGCAAGTCTTTTTATGTAATTGGGCATGTCCTAGAGGGTCATAGCCATCCCCACTGAAATTTTCTCCATTTCCTTCCCCATGAGGATCTTCATGAGCAAGTACAGATTCAACGTCTATTTAAACTGGGTGAGTCTACCACTAGTATTCCCAGGATTTGGGATTACAAGTCATCAATTCTCCATTTCCTCTTCAAACTTATCCTCTTGTTTTATCTTCTCCTCCCATTCATCCAAAATCTTATGGATGTCTGCATCTGTTCCTTCCCTGTCAGTTGTCATCGCTTCGCTGATGAGGTGTTCTATAGGCTTCCTCCCACGCCTAGGTTCTAAAGTGCTCGGGTCTGTAGCTCGAGTCAACTCCCTCCCCCTTCTACTGCGTCCTCTTCCACGTGCAGGTCGAGCCATCTCTTCTCTTTTTCATGCTTTTTCACACACGACATGAATTAGCTCTTGGAACATGGTCTCATGCCTCTTTGGATTGTTGTAGGTTCCCGTCCCCTCACGCTTCCTATCACAATTTCCTTTGCCCAGGTACCCCTCTGCCCCAAGATGCAGTGCCTCTCCTCTGTCTGGTGTAGTTGCACCAATCTTCTACCACTCACTTTGCTTTCTCACTTGCCTTGCGATAGCCTCACCACCCCCATGGTTTTGCCAATGTTCTCACTTACTCACAGGGTGGTGTCACGATGCCATACCCAATTTACGCTTACAACTCGCACAGCCAGCCCATCAAGCTAGGTTACCATCACTCCCAATCACATTGCCTTCCCTTGCCCCTCTACTGAGTGCTGCTACCTCACACCTATGCCCAAAAGAGCTGCCTCACTTCTTTGCTCCTCCCGTGGCCTTCGTGCATGTTTAGACTCAGTCTCCCCACCCTCATTGGTATACCAACTATGTTGTTTGCTCACAGGAGGGTTCTCTAGATCCCAGCCCTGGTTTTCTCTCATGGCTCTCGCCTCTAGCCCAAACGTGATCACCATCCCCCCCATCTTACACTGGTCTCCCCATCCATACCCCCAATTTCCCTCCCCTGTCATCTCCCGCACCCCCCAACCATGAATTAACATAGTTACCATAGTAATGGGCTTGTAAAGCCAGGATACATGCCCAGAAATGCTTCGCAGAGGTTGTAGTTGGTAGCTCCGCAGTCTTGTGCCCTCACTCTTCCCTCCTCCCGTAATCGCGAATATACTCCTCTCTCTGTCCTGACTTCATTCATAATCCCATTCCACCTTTCTCTGTGCATCACCTGTCCTCCCTTAACCACCTCCCCTCCTTCTTCGTCCTGGCTTTGCCTGCCACTTCTCCCATCTCTTTTGTCAGGTAGCATGCGGGAGGCCGTTATACCCATCGCCATGAGCATGTGGGGGGGCGGTGGGTCGTACCATTCCCTTAAACATCATAACTACCATGTCTAACCAGCGTCCTTGCCTACCTCGAGCACACACCCCGATTGGGGGTATGATCCATTGGTTTTTTGTTTGCATATCTAGCAATCATTTTTGTTTAGCCATGTTACAACATGTAAAGGTATGGCACAACAATCCTATTTATATCAATTTATGATTACAAGATGCTCTAGTTAGATGAGACCTTAACCCAATATGGGGGAGATGTTATAGAGTTCGTAAATGAGTGTAAACATTTAAATGTCTACTCAAGATAAGAGAGACGTTGTTGTGTCCGTAAAATAAAGCAAAGATGTTGTCAACTCAACTAAAAATTTAATAAAAAATAATAAATAGAAAAAAAGTCATAATATACAAATCACAATTAAAATAAATTTAAAATAATAACTAAAACACATCTCATATATATATATAGAGATAGATAGATAGATAGATAGATACTTTTTAATCTATTTTTTATTTAAGCCAACATAGTTTAATAAAATAATAAAACATAATGTTGGCTTAATTAATAAAAAATAATAAAAAGTAAAGAGTAATAAAAATAATAAATCAATTTAATTCAATTTGTTATATTGTAATTATGTTTTTGTTAATAAAATTATAAACAATTTTTTCAAGGAAAAAAATCATCATATACATATCACATTAAAATAAATTTAAAGAATAATGATTCATATTTCATAACATATAGTTAATAACATATAAAAATTTAATAAATTATATACATACATACATACATACATACATACATACATACATATATATATATATAACGGGGTGTTAAAGCATATGAAGTGGAGGGTTTGGAGAATGTGTTTGCCACCCCTAGACTAATGTGCATGAATGTTGGGGGAGGCATGGCCAGCCCTCTCATGCATTTTCTTGAAGATCCTAGTTGGCACTAGCCATTAAATACTTGTCATGTGAAACATATGGAGTTATATGGTTGTGCTTTGAATGGAGGCGAAGGTTGGTCCTCGGCCTCCCGATGCATGCATTATGCTCTAGTTGACAACATAGGGATTTTGGGCTTGATTCTGTAATAGGGTCAGTGAGGCAAGAGCTCTCTAGCCCACAAGGGTGTTGATGGAAACAATGGAGTACCCTTGGTGTTCTAGTCTATTTATGGACGCTTGTAACCTAGGAATATGGTGGACTAGTGAGGGTGTCATTTTCTTCTCATAGAACAGAAATTCAGGTTGAGTTCTTTCTTCGTTTGGCTATTTCATTTAATTATAGCTCTGTGTTTGGGTCTAAGGTGTGAAGATTAGTGTTTTTGTTTTGCGAGTTCTGGTCTGAGTCCTTGGGTTGGGGTTGGGGAGGATTGGTAGCCTACATGTGTCCTTTGTTCTAGGGCTTCTTTGAATTGTTAATGTCTAGGCATATGGATATTTTTTGGGTTAATGGATGTGAGCATTGTTGCGTGAATTATAAATAAAGATCTAAAGGGCTCTTGGGGGTAGGTTTTCTTGTGTCTCTAAGAGTCTTAAGCATCCAAGATTCTCTGCTTTATATGTGTTTGTGCATTTATTTAATGGTGCTGGAAAATGTGTCCTCTATAGAGGATTTTTTTACCTTTTTCATCATGTAGGTGCTTCTATTGTGTTTGAGGTTTGTTTTTTGAGTTTTTGGGATGATTTATTATATTGGAGACTCGGTTACACAGTGGATGTGTGTGGTTTTTTCTCTTGTTTCTTTGTAGTGAAATGAATTTACAGTGGGTGCCCCAGGTATGCCCCCTTGGTGTCGTTCATGTCATTGAGACAACAAATGTGGTGTAGACAGGGGAAGGGGGTAGTGCTCTATATGGGTAGAGAGGAACGAGTCTCTTCACTCATGACTCGACTGCCACTTACTTCAATGTTGTTCCCCCATATACAAGGAAGGAAATTCGAAAATTAGATACTCAAGGAGGGATTGAGAGACAATCCCATTTTGATTCAAAAATATTGGAGGACATGTCGTCTTAGATTTGTGACCTAAGGCACACTAGGGTCAAGAAGAAGTAATATTTGAATTATGTGTCTTTGCGCTAGAAAATGAAGTTTGTGGATTTGCACTAGAAAATGAAGACTTGTTGGGTTTGGTCCTAAAAGATAGGAAAGTGGAGCAATAAAATGTATTTTCCACCCTGGGCGACATTTAAAGGATGCTTAGAAATCAATGTTGCTGCCTGGATAGGATTGACTCCTGCCTGGCTCATGTGGAGGGACATATTTCTTGTGAATCTGGTAGCAGGTATCTATCAGATCCACCGAGTCTAATCGCGAGGGTACTAGTGATGATCTTATCTTCATAAATGATTAGTGTTCTATTCGAATGGTTTTGCACTCTGACGTCTTGTGTGCTTTATTTCTACCTAGAGAATAGGGCTTTTGACTTTTATGATGTACTCAGTTGTTAGCTGTATATGTGTGAGTTATGGTGTATTGTTGTGTGCGGGAATTTTTGTACCTGGTGTTGTATGGTGAAATCCAGACGTGGTAATGATAGGAGTGATTTTTTGTGTAGGATTAAATCCTCAAGAAGCAATTTGGAAAAATCATGCAATC
>APFE031207488.1:211328-221469 GCA_000404065.3 Pinus taeda | reverse complement strand
CTTGAAAACATTGTTTGTAATTTTATTAACAAAAAACATAAATACAATATAACAAATTGAATTAGATCGAAATATTATTTTTATTTTTACTATTTTTAATTAAGCCAACATTATTTATTATTATTATTTGATGTAATGCTTCATTTTAGAAACTCTACAACATCTTACCTATTATTAATTAAAATATTTAATTCATGATATATATCTCATTACCAAGATTTTAAAAATCATAAAAAAATTAATAAATTTAAATTATAATTTTATTTTATATTATTATGTCAGTGTGTAACATATAAGATCGATGTTGTGATATTATTCTCGCTTACACTATTCCATCTAGTTTTGAAGGCATTTTACACTATTCCCACCTCCCCAAAGACCAGTTTGTCGTCAAACTCAAGCTATATTTCGTCAACCTAAGGAGTGCTCCCAGGTCTCTCTATTAGTCATGACTATTAATATTCCCAGTCAGTTCTCGTGAGGTACCTTTAGCTTGTGTTGTTCGGTTTACCCTACGAGTCATATTTTGGTTCAATTTTCTTTGCCTAATCATACCGCTAGTTATTGTGTCACAACCCACGTCCAAGTATCACACTCCTCCTCTCTCTCTGCAAATCATATCCTATGATCTATTGTAGTTGAGGTCTTTGTTGAATGGAGGTTAATTATGGCTCCAAGGATGCGACAACCGGCACGAATAGGCAAAGTTTTTGGGTCAGACATCATCATCTCTTCGGATGAGAGTCTGTGGTCAACTTTTTTTATTCTAGTCCAATGGAATTTCAAAATGAAATACTATGCATGAAAGCCAAATCATTTGGCGATCGAAAATACTTTTCTGATTCAAATATTAGTGCAAATTGCCTTAAATGGGTATGGGACCCTATAAAATTCAGGAAAAGGAATCTCCACTTCTTACACTCTATTACCCACCATCGACAACTAAAAACACTAATGAGTGTGGTTACCAAAGATAAATAAATTGACAACTACAAAATTTTTGTAGCTTAGGAAGAACTCAATCGTATAATGAGGGACATCTACTATGATTTGGATGACATTACCACAACACTAACTCGGGTGGAATGGTACATTGCCACAGATTTGGAAACTGAAACCAATGACCACGAAGAAGCGGATACTATTATCAACGCAATTCCCATCAATTCCATCAATGCCAATTCAGTCTCTCCAGCAGTTAACTCCAATGATGCAGCCTCTTTAGGCTCACCAACCATCATCCTTGATTAGCTCTTTCATATTACTGCTAGCATATAAGTACTTTGTTTCTATGTTCTAGTTTTAAAATCTTGTAATACTGAATGGTTTTATGTTTACTTTTGGTCATGATCTCTTTTTGTAAAGGGTGGTTAAAAGTAAGAAAGTTTGCCTTGAGGAACACCCTACTATCTGGTATGTTTTCAAACTTTGAAAAGACTTACAATTTTGTTTACTAGCAGAGGGATTTTTCCTACAAAAGGTTTCATATAGTCAAGATAGTTTTCAAAAAGCAACTCTTATGTAATTCCCTTGTTTTTCGATAATAATATAAAGTAATATTTACAACAACAAAAAATGTACATCTCTTATGGGCAGGATCAAAGGAAGACTTGGTACTCCTATGGGTGGACTGGGAAAAGGTGGCAAGGCCAAAGGAATGGGGAGAATGGGGAATCAAAGACTTAACAGCTTTCAGGCCAGCGCTAGCAACAAAGTTAGGATGGAGGCTTATCAAATCGGAGAACCTCTGGACTACGGTGGTAAAACAAAAATATATTGACCCGATGCCGTTAGAAGATTGGATTAGAAGCCCAACCAAAAAGAAAGGCAGTGCCTCAGTGGTGTGGAAAGCAATAATAGAAGCCTTTAAGATCATAAAACAAGAAAATATTTAAGTCAGGACTAGGAAGATGTGCCCTTTGCAAATAGCCTTTGAGACAATTTTTCATCTCTCCATGGATTGTTCCCTCTCCAAAGAAGTCTCGCAAGCGGTCGAGGAACTGATCCACAAAAGAGTTGCATGGAATGGGCAGATGAAAGCAGAAACCTGGAAATCTTGGCAGACCCAACATCTTGAAGGGAATTTGAGGAACCTTCCCCTTATCATCTCCTGGGGGTTATGGATCGCAAGGAACAAAAGTATCTTTCAAGATCAAATCCCCTCGGTGGAGAGCATAGCTATTGGAAGTGCGTCTATCTTCACAAGCATCCTTGAACCCATTCACGAGGAGTTACCTTGCCCGATCAAAGAATAGAATATCAAGGAAAGGATTCCATGGGCATATTTCGATGAGGCCTCCAGCTAAGACAACAAATGCGGAGCTGGGTTGATCATTCGCCTAAACCCCGATAGAAGCCTCATAGCCTCAGTGGGCTTAGGGAATGGAACCAATAATTTCGCCAAGCTGACAGCCTTAAAACTCCTCCTTTGCTAGCTCACCCAACTAGGCATATCCATGATTCAGATCTTCAGGGACTCTCTGAACATTGTCAAATGGTTCAATGGAACAAGCGGATGTCAGAACTACATTTTATCATCATTACTAGAAGAAACCATGCATTTAAAAACCCATTTAAACATCATCTCTCTATGTCATATATACAAGGAACGCAATGATGCTGTAGACCAGCTTTCTAAAGAGGGTCTGCAACAAAATATGAGTTGTTGGAGAATAGGGGACAAAGAGATGGACGAAATTCGTGTGTCAGATTGTCCACGCTATGTGCAAAACCAATCTCTCTAAAGCCACAGCTAGGGCTCTGGCACTTTCCTTCCTTTACAGTCTTTCTTTTTCTTTCAGTTTAGAATAGCAGCTACAAACACTCTCTAAACTTCTTAAACTTAAATATAAAAAAACACAAAAATTTTCGGCTGGCTCATTCTTGTTTGGGTTGTTTTCCCTTCTGAGGAGACCCGGGAACGTTTCAGCCAAAACAGTAAACTTTACTGCTGAAAACAATGACCTTTTTGTGGTTAAGATGTACAAGAAATTGATCGTCCAGCAGGGGTTTCTCCTCTCTGAGGAGGCCTTGGATACAAAACTGATTAGTGAACTAGAATCAGACTCTCGAAATGGCAGGAAGGGGCATCTCTCAAGCAACATCTTAGCAACTTTATGACTAAAAATCATGCAATCACCTGAATG
Organism: Pinus taeda; assembly: GCA_000404065.3. NCBI lineage: Eukaryota > Viridiplantae > Streptophyta > Pinopsida > Pinales > Pinaceae > Pinus > Pinus taeda. Next base: position 218,323 of record APFE031207488.1, on the reverse strand, counting down.
CCTAACAGCATATACCATGTAACTTTTTGTATTGCAATGAAAAGTTCGATTTTTTCTCGGAAAAAAATAAAATAAAATAAATAAATATATAAATAAAAATATAAAAAATAATTAAAAATATAAAAAAAAATAAAATATAATAAATATAAATAATAAAATACAAATATAAATATAAATATAATATAAATATAAATTAAATATTAAAAAGTTAAAATGTTAGCATGCTCATGAAAATAAAAAAAGGGTAAGGTGCCTTTGGTTTATATATTATGCATAGTTATTATTATTAATGTTACCTATTGTGCCTTAATATAAGGATAAATATTAAGTTGTTTTGAAATTAAATGATGTTGTTTTTTTCACTTAGAATTCAATGAATAAGTTAAATTTTTAATGATTATATTATTAGTAATGGTTTTAAGTTTTATTTTTTTAATGATTTATTGTATTTTTAAAACAATAATTAGTTTATATTTTTTATTTTAATTTAAGATTTATGAATTTTGCACTTTTTGATGTTATAAGATAATTTAATTTAATTTCCATTTAAATAATTTAATATAGATTTTATCTCAATTCCAAATCTACCTAAAAAAAAATTGAACAGAAATAAACTTCTTAAAAAAAATTCTAAAAAATTTGATCTGACTCAATTAATTTTCCCAAATTTAAAATAAAAACTAAGTATAAATTAGTATAAAAAAAAATGTTCCAAATACATAGAAGATACCTTGTTAATATATATAATATAATATATGATTTTGAGACGAAAGATGATTTTCAATTATTTCTAGTAAAAATATATTAAATTGTGATTGCCAATTGATACTATGATTCAGATGGAAGCCTTCTCAATTATCTTAGTCCCATCCGTGTTCAACCTTTGTCAAAGTCCACGCAATAAATTCCAATTACGTTAGTCTCCTAATTGATGCTAAAAAGATTAAAATGAAAATTTATCGATTGTTTCAATATTAGACAGAGTCAGCGTAATAAAATACATGTAATAATATATTGACCCATCAAAATGCATTATAATAAAGAGTCCATGTAATAAAATACATATAATGATATGTTGGCCGCTCAAAGTACATATCAAAAAGGATAAAATACAAAATCAAAATGCTGCACATATTGTTTCTATCAATAGAATAATTCTAGTAAAATCATTTTTAATATATAAATCGATTTAATATTTAAATAGTATAAATTTTTTAATTTAAATTTTAAATTTTTGAGTGGGATAAATCGGTATTATTTAATTATTTTATGTTTTAGAATTTTTAGTTAGAACTTTACAAAATAATTTTGATTAAGATGGTGTTTTTGTATTATTTAAAATTCATTGTTTAAATGTATAAATAGATTTAGCATTTTGGAAAATCATTGAGATGCTAGGATTGTGTAGAATTGATAGATCAAAGTTATGATTCCAACAAATTATTGTATAATTTTGAACAAATTTTACCAAAACATACATTTAAAATCTCTCCAAAACTTAAAATAGTTAAACTCCAACATATAAATTCCACACACCTCGAAGGAGGGTGCCTACGCGCTCACATTCCTCCTCGCCTTGAAATCATGACAAGGCAATTGAAATGGGGTTTTGGATCCCACCCTACCCGGTGCAATGCATGTGCTTTGGTCATATCAATGGTGATGGCAAGAAGTTTGTATAAAGAGAGATGTCATCCAAGCCTTATGGGAAGAAGAGATGAGTACAAGAGGTATCGGTTAGCAATCAAAGTGGCTTCGCTCCACACTAAAACCATTTTTGGGATTGAATTTGCTCCAGATTCTTGACATCTATGTGCAAATAGTAAGCCCACCATTGGAACCTCTATCAAATATTTAAATTGCTCTCAGGGCTCATGCAAAGTTCAACTATTTTGGCATTTTAGGCTCAAGTTCTCATCTCAACATCTCTCTACCAAGTACATGTACTACTTTTGGTCTCCAAATTATTGTCTTGTCGGTGCTCAGTTTCTTGGCATTGGCAATAATTCGTAGCTCAAAGCATGCACTACTCTAAAAGCTGACCATGTCGATAATCATTAGAGTTGTGAACTTATATAATATACTATATATATATATATATATATATATACTATATATACTATATAATAAAAATATATATATATATATATAGATATCGTAAAAAGGTATATAGTTAGTATAATTTCGAGTGGAGAGGGAAATAACATAAACAAATAAGAAAATAAGACACGAATGTAGAGTATGCATTGAGAGAATGTAAGATTCAACCAAAAAATATTGGGCCCAATATTTTTCAGTTGAATATTACCTTCTCTCAATGCATACTCTACACTCGTGTCCTATTTTTTTTATTCTTTATGCTCTTTCCCTCTCCACTTGAAATTTCCTCCTCCTTTTGATTATCTCGGCCTTCCCCTCCCACTGTGGACATGCTTCCATCCATTCTAACCTTTTAGATTGTCCACATCACTTTCCTTCAATCTTTTCGGTTTCTCCTTTTAGGTTGTACCTATCTCACTTTAGCTCATGCTCCACCTAGTCATCCCATTGTGCCACCTTTGGTTCATGTCTTTTGTTCCCTTATCCTCGACCCCATCCAGCCAAACCATTTACTAGACTTCTATTACGAAGCTTCTAGAGCTCGAAGCTTTGGCTCCAAATTTAAAAAACTTTCCATAATAGGACTGGCGCAATTGGAACACAGCTCAGTCGCACCGATCGGCATGGGGAATCATGCTAATCTCTACACATCGGTGCGGGGGAGACAAAGGTCATTAGCGTCAACCTTGTAAATTGAGAAAAACAAAAGTTTCAGGGAAAATGGTGCAAAAGGGAAATGATCTACCCATGAAGAGGGACATAATGGTAGTTTCTTCATGAAGGAAAAGCATGCGGGTTCACTGTAGAGGTCCTCCAGGATCAAGGAACGGGGAGTATAGGTACATTGACAAATTGTTGTGTAATGATGCCCCCTAAAACGTGAAGGCCGAACTGAAGTGAGGGATGAAATTCTTTATAAATCAGTGAGGGGAACCGGCCCACCGTCGAAAAAACTTGCAAGAAAGTATAGATACATATACATAAACTAAGATATTTGTCAAATGATACATGAGTCATGGCATGGGTGAAGCCATCAAGACAATGATCATGTAAATGGATCCAGGTATGGGCGCAACCATCCTTTAAGGAGGATCATAATGAAACCAAGGTATGGTTGCAACCATCTAATAATGAGAAGGATCACATATTCTCATGGTCTGGTCGCAGCCAACCATCTCAAAGAGGCATGCATATCATCATAACCATGTCACGTCACTTTGCAACCTAGACTTTTGTGATCTGAGTCCAAGGTCTTGCACTCCAACACGACCCGATCAAAGTACAGATCCTAGCATGCGAATAGGTGTGTTGATGTCGAACATGCTAGAAAGTCGTTTGATTACTGGTCAATGATGTAAACTGTTAACAAGCACTAGAGAAACCACCAATAATGACAATGGCCCTCAAGGTACTATCAGTATAATTCACGGAATGTGAATACAAGAACTGAGGTTGAACACTCATGAAATCACTCGATCGAAAGCTAATGATGTGAACTTGTCGTCGAGCGCGAAGAACTTACCAGCAGAGCATGCAATCTCTAAGGTACTGGAAGGGAGTCTCTCGGTCAACTACCTGGATAATGAGTTGATGTCGATGGAAAGTGACCCTGTTGAAGGAGGGCCATAATGAATCCCACATCATCAACGCGAGACGAAAGGATGTAAAATGATTTTGGACTATACATAGAATCAAAAGTAAGTGTAATCGCAGAAGGACAAATCTTGAACATATCGGCGACACAACTGGAAGTTTGGCAGTTTTTGGATCCATGGGATCGGTGGTCATAATGATGTGGTAGAGATCAAATGGAAGGGAAAAATGAATGGCCCAAACCCAAGAAGTTCAACGATGCAAATGAGGATGTCCCAACGCGACATGAAGCAAAGAGTGTCATGTTCAAGAGTAAGCTGCCGACATGACTCGATAGATTTCGAAATTCTCCACCCCCCAATTTCTGGCGAGTACCCCAATTATTTTTTAATTGCAAGCTTGAAGGGGATGACATATTCTTGCATTTGTAAGTTCATCCTTCGGACGAATCCGACCTAGTAAGTTTAACGAACCCTAGAAAGGAGAAGCTCGTGTTCATCATGGTGATGAATCCGATGTCATTTAATAGTTTAACGAGTCTAACAAAGGTGTAACTCGGTATCTTTTTCATGTTTAGAGAGTTTGAAAAAGACACGTAAAATAAAAATCCACATGGTCCCTTTTCGTACATTTGTGTCTCTCGAGCCTGAAAAGGTAGAAAACAATACTTGAGAGAACCACTTGACCATTTCATTCAAGGAGTACCTTTTTCATAAATACTGCCTCCCAGCTCGAAAAAGGGGTAAACCTATAATGGGGGCACGACGTTTCACATCCATTAACAAGTTCAAAACAATAAGGGCTCGACCATCTTTTCTTTTTTAAAGGGTTGGAGAAGAGCTGAAAGCGGATCCCCCATTTTATTCTCTTTAATGAGTCAAAAAGGGAAAATACTAGGTAATATTTTCATATGAGTTTAACGAGTCGAGAAAAGAGCTAAAATGTGACTCATCGCCATTGTTGAGCATCCATCACCTGTCGCTGCACAAGGGAAAGCATATTATTGAGTCCTTGATGTAAAATAGGTCAAAAATATTTACAAAACTTGATATTTTCATGAAAAAATGAATAAAAAGGGGAAAAGTAAATATATTTTTACCATTTACCATTTTACCTTTGCAGTGAAGACTTTTTACCCACTCATGCCCTAGTTTTTCTGGAGCATATTACGGGAGATCCGAGAGGTCAATCCACAATCCGTCAGTTCTAGGTAATAGTGGAAGCCTTGAGCTCCATTTTCATGCTATTCATTTCTGTTTTTAGCCATTTTTTAGGATTTTTAGGGAGGTTTTTGATAAAAAATTCTGCCCTCGATCGACACGATTATCGGGCATGGGATCGCGCTCGCCGAGGGTTATTTGCATAACCATACGCATCAACCAGTGTGACTATTTCTAAAATAGGCGCGTCGGCGCCGTCGATAGGGAAAAATCATCTTTCTTTGAAAACTGACCATTAGAACTTGAATTTTATGTGCCAAAATTGATGATTGGCTCAAATAAATGGCTTTTGGAGGAGAGAAATTGCCGAATAGGCACTGAATGATCCAAATTGCTTGGAGACTTTGAGGGCTTGTGGGCTCCTCAAATTTTTCCTTACACCAAGGATGCAGGCCCAACCCGAGTTACTTCGATACTTGATAAACCTTTGGGACATTAATTGCAAGATTTTTGTCATTGGGGACCAGGCACTGGAGTTGACAACTTCAAATATCTACTTCATCACTAGTCTGTCTCGCAGAGGTGAGCTAGTGAACTCGTATGGATCACATCTGGTTGGGGCAAGCATATCTTCCCTGTTTGCCGAACATTGTCTTGAGGCCCTAAAATCCAAGAGCAGGAAGATAGAGATTTCTAGTGTGCGAGATCTAACACTGAGGGTGCTTCTTTGATTATCAACAGAGTGGTGGCAGGTGGAACATGATACTAACAAGTCGAAGTTCCTTTATGCTATTGACTACACAGCTCCTACGATTTTCACCTAGGCAGTGGCCATGATGATGAACATCAAGCGCCAGTTGTCCAAGGCCAAGGTGGGGAATCTGTGGCAATTTGTCTTCGGAACAGTACTTGTGACTTTCTTCTAGGAACGAGTGCCATTGTTCCAGTATCAGTTGACTGAGGTTGATCCTCCTCCACCACGTGATCTGCGGAGGGCCTGCTGGAGTAGTTTGATGCCCAGGATCACTAGGGGTCAGCATATGTCATATCGACTGGCATTCTTCTCATGGATATGACGACAGAAGATCATCATGGAGGATTGGCTATACAGCAGCACTAATTTCCGTGGAGACCCAAATATGCCCTTACCGGATGGGGAGGACTTCAATGACGAAGGTAAAAAATAAATTTTTTTATTTTGATGTTTTTTAATTGTTTTTGGTATATGCATGCTTATAACATCTCTCTTGTATATGAAAATGTTGGACTAGAGCAGCCAGCCGGGATGTCCCCGATAGCTAGGTGCGTACCTCACCCCATTAATTTCATTGCCCCTTATCAGGAAGGGAGTGATAATGAGGAGGACATCGCGAGGAACCTCAAGGGGTTGATTCATGGTATCTCGGAGTATGCTCGGATAGGAGACATGCCTCGAAAGTACCAATGGCACACATTGGGAGTCTTAGATCGGATTCACCAATTAATGAGTCATGTTGCACGAGTTGTCTCATGCTATCATGACCACCATGATGAGTAGTTCCTAGGCCCAGTACTTACATATTTTTTTAGGCTTGTGTGCCACGGATGTACGAGGCCTGCGAGCCACCTATGTTATTCTAGACATACATATTATTTTTCGGGTTCTGATGTATCAAACATTCTCATATAACCTTGGGTCCGAATTTCAAAGCTTTTCACGCGATATTTGCGGAGATATGATCTGAGGAAGTTGGTCTTTTTGTAGACTCCTGAATTACATTCCAAACAAGTGACCTGGGGAAAATCATCATAACTTTATCTCTGGGGATCGGATTGAAATTTCGTAAGAAGGTGCAGCAAGAGGACAGACTATAGTTTCTTGTATGCATGTTTCAGCTCCAAAGGTTGAAACAGTGACTCGTGGCACGCCGTACAAGTTTGCTCTACTGAACTAGTCTATAATCAAGTCACTGTGGGAGATTTTGCATAACTCTTCCTTGGAGAAACCAATTTGGGTCATACTTGTGGCATTGGAAAGATGACACAAAGGGCTACTAAAGATCACAAATTTAGAACTAGATGATCGAAAAGTACAGAGATACATCAGAGGCAATATCGAGCTCCTACAAAGTGAAAAAAGGTGTGTAGATTTTCTTAAATTTT